>JBBBDQ010000385.1:5845000-5987500 GCA_037127315.1 Ascarosepion bandense | reverse complement strand
CAAAATACTCACACCACTATATAACCAAAATTAGACTAATTATACAATCAACAAAACAAATATAATACAATATAAAATTTAAAAATTTATAAAATTTAAAAAATTTTAATTTAAAAGTAGGCCTAATTATTCTATTTAAATTTAGTTGTTTAAACTTAATTATTTAGTTTAAAAATAAATTTACATATTACTAGTGAAAGGATAAGAAATTAGAATTTTAAAAAACCTAAGAAAATTAAACAATTAAGATATACTAGTTAATCAATCCGCTTTAATCACAATTACCACCACACCACTATATAATTAAAATTATACTAATTATTCGGTTAACAAAACAATAAGAATAATAATACTATAATGTAGGTAAATTTTTCAGTCAACAGTACAGTTATAAGACCGTATAACTTTAGTACTGTAAAAAACATATGTACACATACAACTCGCACACACACGTAAATGCGTACACACATACCCGCATACACATATATATGTATACCTATATATGTACCCGTACACAGATACATATACACACATTCGAACACACACATATATATATACACTCAAACACCAGCAAAAACAAATATGTAAGCAGTACCATAGACATATAAAAACATGTATATAAAAAAAAAAGAACTTCGACATATATAACAATGGTTTACAATTAAATAATATATATTCCGTAGAATAGTGTGATGTGTGTAAAGTCTTCAGAGGAATGAATGAGGGGCTAAAAGTTTAACATAGTTTAAACCGGCTCCTGTGTCTCTGAATCTGAGGAGGGAATTAATTGCATTTTTTCTTAAAATTTTCTCTTTTAAGGGAGCGACCGTTATTTTTATTCGTTTTTTTTTTTTTTTTTTGAGGTTTTTGTGAATCTCATTCGTGTAAAATCCTTTGTACAATAAAGACGGAAGCTGATGATAGTTCGCCATGAAATAACGTGTCTGCCATAATTTATATATATATATATATATATATATATATATATATACAAATAATTAAATATATCTAAAGGTGAAAGTAGTTTTATACTGATTTAGATAAATCAAATTATATCTATATTATATATGAATATAGATAGGTAGACAAGTATTAACAGACTAAAAAATATATACATACATGTGTGAGTGTGTCTATGCTTGTGTGCGCACGCTAATATTTAATTTTGAATGCATACACTTATGGATAAATAGTGGTTAGTCTTTATTTTGCCTCGTATTTTTAGTTTATTTAGGCCGGAGGATTGCGTTCAAATATAAAATAGACTGTTGCCATTAAGTTGTGATACTGATGTCTATACTTTATATATATATATATATATATATATATATATATATATATATATATATATATATATATATTATTGGATACCCTTTTGCCTTTAAAACCGCTTAAAAATTTTGGTATAGATTCAACGATATTCTGTAAGCGATCTTTCGTAAATTGCGTTCATGTTTGTTATCTATTCATTTATCTATGTATATACAAATCTGTCTATACCTATTTCGATCAGTTCATATCTATCTATCTCACTCCATTCAGATTTGTATCACTCTATATTCAGATCTATCTATATATATATATATTCCAGGTGATTATATCTTTCTTTGTTTTTCATTATGAATCTCTCTGTATCTATCTATGTAATCTGTAATATATTCATATTCTCCCATCCCACTAAAATTGTCCATCATTTTAATACATTTTGGCATACCTGTTATTACGCGATTATACATATATTGTAAACAGACAAGAATTTCTATGCATACACATACAAAATTTTCCGCATGCCTACATTTAAAAATAATTAGCTATTGCTTTAATACACGTGACATATATCTAACCAATAAAAATCAACCCCAAACAATATTCCACTGTAGTGTCTCTGTGTACATTTTTTTATTTTAAATCGATCTCTAAAAAAAAAAATTCATCTTTAATTCAATCTCTGAATAAGCTTTAATAAAAGTGAAACACTTTAGATTAAGACGTTTCCTACCTTGTTCTTTATTTTTTCTCTCATTATATATATATATATATATATATATATATATATTATATGTTTAGAACATGTACAAATTATAATTTACTACAAAAGTGTACATTTTGTTTCGACATCGAAAGAACAATGTCTCATCAGGTAGTTAGTAATGAAGCTAGTAAACGTTATTTTTGAAAAAAAAAATCAAAAATGTCACTTCCCCTTTATTTTTTTAATTTTCTGTTTCAAAAATAACGCTTATTACCATCATTACTAATTTCCTGATAAGATTATTCTGTCGATGTCGAAACAAAATGTAGACTTTTGTAGTAAATTATAATTTGTACATGTTTTAAACTATAATTTTAATAAATATTTATAGCTTTATTTCTATATTGAGCACTGTTTTAGATGAATGTTTTTAACGTTGTTAATATTTTCTTCGTTCTTTATTCACTTGGATATATATATATATATATATATATATATATATATATATAGAAATACTATATCCCATACTGAGTACTACCCACTCCCCATATAATATAACTACAATTTAAACCAGATAGATAGATGTACAGATAAGGAACAGAAGGAAACGCAGGTATATAGATTATATAAATCTATCCACCTATTTGTTTCACTCTGAGATAGATAGATAGATAGATAGATAGATAGATAGATATTATATATCCCACATATTGAGACACTATGCTCTCCCCATATAATATAACTACAATTTAAGATACATATACATATATATATATATAGAGAGAGAGAGAGAGAGAGACTGATAGACAGACAGACAGATAGATAGATCGATAGATAATGAACAGAATGAATCAAAGATAGGTTGTATCTATCTACCTATCGTTTTCACTTTGTTGTATATATATATATATATATATATATATACATATATATATACGATAAAAACTTGCTGTCAATCTATACGGCCAAGTGCCATACGTGATACACGGCTGGGCGATCATATCTCTTTTCAAGTCATGACTGATTAAGCAGATTTTTCTGCGGTAAACTGGTTGCCAACCAAGGCAATATAACCCAATATGTCCTACGTTCAATCCATAGCTGGAGGGAGAAGTGACGGATTCATACTTTTTCCTAAGTGTATTTACGCGTAAGTGAATGCAACGAATTCAACTGGAATTCGAAATCAGCACTCCGATTTCTCAGCCCTAGCCGATATCCATTACACTCCAACGTACATCCAGTCTAGTACTGATCTAGAATTCATAAAGTCTGGATACCATAGATGAAAGTTCTCCAGGACAATTACCATGAAAATCAACTTCATTTTGAAATGAACGCTTCCTTCGAAACATTGATTTCGAAAGAAGCATTCATTTCAAAATCCTTAACAAAGCCAGGGAAAACGTTCCACTTCTAGAAATACCTGATTACCTCACTGCACTTTATCATTTCTGTCAAAATCGTCGTGCGAATCCTGCCAAATCGACAAGTAGAAACGATTTGCCGTTGATCACCTTCCTAAGAGGCCACCGTGGTACAGCGGATATGGTCATTGTTCTCAGAAAATCACATAAGTGTGTCAGGAAAACGAAAGAAGATAGGGCTTAGATGACTTAACAAAAGCATTTGACTTCTTAGTAAGATCGGGCCTCTGAAAAGTTTAGCAGCAACCTTGTTAAATTCTTCAAAGACCTACGCTGCCGACCGCTTCGCCAAAAGTGCTAAAAAATTCCAAATGTTTAGCAAGCTGGCTTGCACCCACCTCCAACTTTCTCAGCCTGCTTATTTCAGCCACATGAGGCACAAGTCAGTCTGATCAGAATCGACAGAGACCTCTCGGGTCCTTTTCCCATCGTAAACGGTGTGAAGCATGGTTCTAGTCCTGACATCATTCCCAATATTCTTCAATGCGATGTTGATGGAGGGCTTAGAGTAAATGAATGAGGATGAGAACTTTCTCAACTGCACGCGTCGAAATCGCAAACTATTCAACCTAAAGCGATTCCAAGTCCCCACTATGAAAACAACATTACAGTTCGCGACAAGAGTTCAGTTTGCAGAGGATGCAGTTCCGAAGTGGAAGATTTTCACCGAGTTGACAGTGAACCAGAAGCTGTTGATGATGACCAAATTGAAATGCTGATCAAATACAGATCACACGACACACGATATCGCAAAGGCATTCTACATTTCACATACAAAATTTGTTAAGCTCCTGAAACAACAAACATTTGAATAGACCGATCACAAGTAATGTAAAGTGGAGTATTTTTAACAGTTTACAATGAAAAATGTGCGTTGTGGTGCATTGGATATCGGCTCGGAACGAGAAATCAGAGAGCCGAGTTCGAATTCCAGTCGAATTCATTGCATTCACTTAAGCGCAAATACCCTTGGGAAAGGTATTAATCCGTATATTCCTTCCAGTTATGGGTTAAATAACAGGACAGATTGGGTTCTATAGCCTTAGTCGGCAACCAGTCTAGAAAGCAATGGCAACCTACTGCGAGATAATCTTCTTCCCAGTCAGTCATGCCTCTTTCGAGACATGATCGCCCAAGCGTGTATCATGTATGGCACTTAACTGACTGACTGACAATGAAAAAATCAGAAAGAAAAGGAAAACCTGGTTTGCATCTTATTTTCTATCAGGTGGGATTGGAAGGATATTGCGTATTACGAGCTCATTCTGTAAAAATTAGACGTTGAAATCTAGCAAATTCTGATTGCAGTTAGACAGACTAAAGTCAGCAATTGATGAAACGGTTCAAAATTGGCCAATCGAAAATCTTCCAGTAGGACAATGACGGATTTCATGTGACTTTGTAGGCCCGATAGAAATTGGTACAACTTGGAAAGAATGCCCTATCACGACGCTTACAAAATTCTAATAATTGGGAAAATCTCTATTCTCTGAAAGTCTGTAAAAACAATGCAGATCTGTTCACCATCCAGAAAAATGGCAAGTTCTGGCAGAATGAAAATCAAGAAGCTCCTTGAATATGGCGAAAGGCAGTGGAACAAGTCATTTTATATATATATATATATATATATATATATATATATATAGAGAGAGAGAGAGAGAGAGAGAGAGAGAGAGAGGGGGGGTCATGTCACGTTGAATACACCGGTTCCCGCTCGATCACCGAAGTTAAGCAACGTTGAGCCTGGTCAGCACTTAGGTGGGTGACCACTTGGGAATACCAGGTGCTGTTAAGCGTTCACGGATGTGCGTTGTGGTGCGGTGGATGTCGACTTGGAAGGGGGAAATCGGTGAGCCGAGTTCTAATTTCAGTCGAGCACACTGCATTCACTTGCGCACTAGTACCCTTGGGAAAGGTATTAATCCGTCCGTTCCCTCCAATTATGGGTTAAATAATTGAGGTCTGCTGTTCATGCGATCTGTGGCGGATTTCTGCACCGATTGTTTGTTATCAGCAGTTCCAAAAAGTGTGGATGGTACTACACAATGCCTTCACCACTGTAAACAAATCTCTGTGTGAATGTCTTACTAAGGTTAGACCCTCATACATCGAAATCGATGGGAGAGTCCATGATATATATATATTGAACCTGTTGCTATGTCAGCTTCTAAGAAAGTTGTTTCACTTTATCGTGTGAAAAAAAAAATTTCCAGAATCTATCATACATATCTATAAGTTCATCCATGCTTAAAATATTGCTGCCACACATGCTATTTACACATGCAATTTACCTAGAGGTCCTTGATAAAATCCAAAGAAGGAACAGCTATTTTATCGGTCATTTTAAAATTGTAAACGGAAAAATGCTCATACTGTCATAAAAATATTTAAATTCTTGTTTTCATGCATATTAACCAACAAGCGACGTCGTATGAGACTCACGGTATTCATGAAATTAACAGACGATAAAAAAATTTCTTAGAATTACATTTTGGAGGCTCACTTCAGAATATTATTAATAATATTTTCCCTCCTTAAAAAAGATATTTAAAAATATTTATTAACCAATAAGCTTTTTAGAGCCGATATTTTTTATATAAACCAGAAATTTCAGGTCGTTACTAGTCTTT
Organism: Ascarosepion bandense; assembly: GCA_037127315.1. Taxonomy (NCBI): domain Eukaryota; kingdom Metazoa; phylum Mollusca; class Cephalopoda; order Sepiida; family Sepiidae; genus Ascarosepion; species Ascarosepion bandense. The sequence continues at coordinate 5,981,471 of JBBBDQ010000385.1, read as the reverse complement.
CAGTGACCACGGCGTTTATTCGATCGTTTGTTAAACAAAGAAAACTTAAATTCTCGCACATTGCTCACATTTTTCGAATATTTATACTTGTATATAATATTACAAAAAATGCTTAGCGATATTGACACATACTAAGAAAGTATACAGCCTATGTTTGTTTACATTTGCGTCAATAGATATCAACTAGCTTCCCTTGTCATTTCTATGTGGTTGACTGCTGTAAATTTTTACACAGAGAGAAAATAGCGTAAAACCGTGTCACATACATCTGCACATTTTAGATGTATTTTCTATTATTCTATACTAACTTGATTAATTCGGTTGTACTGTAAGAAAGAGACACATTTTAAAATGAAATTTTCAAAAAGAATCTATATAATTCATTTCTTTCCAATTTAAAAAAATAATACTCAAATTAAATAAAAAAAAAACGAGAACTTCTATTTCGTTGAACAGACTGACGTGTGGACGTTTCTCTAATAACCTGAGATGGTTAATGTTTGTTAAATCGGCCTTGTGTCATACATAACCGAACTCCCTAGAGCTTAGGAATTTTTTGTCGTCATCATCAGAATTATCAAAAGGTTATCATCAGGTTGGTTGGAGATTGGAATGTGCGGATTTCTATGGAATAGTGTAAGAATAAAAATATACATTTTTCATGTTAAAATAGAAATTTATTAATGAAAAGGATAACATGAATTGTGGTAGAAATCAATGTTCAATGAGAAAGTTAAGGGTATCAAGAAATGTTCGTAGTAGTAATTTGTTAGAAAGAGTTTATGCATACGTATTTATGTATGTATGAGGGTTTGTTTGGTAGGAATGTCTTTGAATGGAGAAGAATAAGTAAAAGGAATCAGCACACGAGAAAGAAGGAGAAAGAGAACGATGTGAGACGCGACCTTACGTCCGGGTCGTGGTTGAAGTTTTTCCCGTTACATTTTAGTGCGCTCCCATCTGACTGTCTCGATTGGCCTTCCTTTCGCCTTTTTATATCCATTTAGTTTTTTCGCACTGGATCGTTAAGTCTTTTCAGTCTTGCAAATCGCTTCCATTGGTCGGAATATCAATTTAACATCTAATCGCGAAATCCGGTTTCGACTTTTTCTTTAAGCACATGGTCAATCATTTTTCTATTTGGGAAAAACCAGGATTTGACATGTCATTTTGAATTTTTGTAAAAATGAAAAAGAAGGTTGCTTTTAATTCTTAATTTCCTATCCCACCTTAGCCTCTACAAGTCAAAGGTTAACCATTATCTTTCCTCCTTTAGATTCCCTTCCTTTCACCTTTTCTTACATTCATATCACACACAACATTCATCATTATCATTTTAACAAACCGCACAATCACCAAAGTTCAACAACGTTGAGTCAGTACCTCGTTGTGGAACTGCTTGAAAAATGCCAGGTGTTGTAAACTTGAATGTGCGGGCAGTGTAATGGATAACGAATTGTAACTGGCAATTAGAGAGCCGAGTTCATTCAGTCAGTCAGTTAAGTGCCATACGTGATACACGCTTGGACGATCATATCTAGAAAGAGACATGACTGACTGGGCAGAAGATTATCCAGCAGTAGGTTGTCATTGCTTTCTGCGGTAGACTGGTTGCCGATCAAGGCTATAGAACCCAATCTGTCCTGTTATTTAACCCATAACTGGAAGGAATATACGGATTAATACCTTTCCCAAGGGTATTTGCGCGTAAGTGAATGCAATGAATTCGACTTGAATTCGAACTCGGCTCCCCGATTTCTCGTTCCGAGCCGATATCCAATGCTCCACAACGCACATGAGTTCATTACACTCACTTATTTTCTGGTTTTAAATTACCTGCAAATGGTTGACAATGAGTGTATATAAATAAATAAATAAAAAAAAAAAAAAAAAAAAAAAAAAAAAAAAAAAACTATTTTAACAGTAACTACCTATTTTGAGTGGCTTACGGGTCTTGTACTGAGCAAAATCCTAAAGTAAAATAAATCCCCCACTCGATTTAGCATTATGAGATATTATGATATTTTTTTATCGATAATTGACTTCGAAAATGTGTTTCAGAATGTTTTCTGGATTAGTTTTTTGAAACAGATCTGTTAGTTTTTTAACAGATCTATTAATCTTTGTAGTAGATCTATCAATTTATTGCAAAAGATCAATTATTTTTTGTAACAGATCTATTAGTTCTTTGTAACAGATCAAGCTCGTTTTCTTTTATTTACGCACAATCATTTCAAATGAGAATATGTTGCAGAAATATCAGTGATACCGCAATATTTGTAAAAATTACAGTAATTATCCTAAGTTACATAAAATGAACGGACTACGGGAGATAACTTTAAATATAAAATAACGAGTTATTTCCTTTGATAAATCTAAAATGACATGTAAGTTGAATGATTAGTAAAATTAGATATTTCTATGCAGGAAACATTCTATATTCATTGACCAAATTTTAATTACTAAAAGTCCATGGCTTTAACGCCATTTTTGCCATATATCAGCACAATGAAATTCACTTTAATTTTTTAAAATTCTTTAAAAAGTAAATACTATTTTCTGAAACATTATTTGACATGGAGGAATATTAGCTGATTTAAAGTTTAATTAATCTGATTTGAAATAAATATTACTTTCTTTAATATCACAGAAATGCATTTTTAACAACCATATTGACAGCCTGAAGTTTAATTTTTGTCTACAGGGAATATACTTGTAAGAATTACTTTAGGAATATAATGATCGGCTTTTTTTTATATAATTTTTCAAACTACCCAGTAATGTTAAGAATTTATGAAAATATTATCTGTAACGTAATGTTTTATTGAATTTTAGGTACTATGACTTTAAATTTACTATAGTTATCGTTCTTACTTTTTGATAATGTCATGTATGGGTGTACGGGATTTATAAAAAAAAGTATATATTAATGTGCGTTGTGGTGCAATGGATATCGACTCGGAACGACAAATCGGGTAGCCGAGTTCGAATTCCAGTTGAAGTTCTCGCATTCACTTACGCATAAAAACCCTTGAGAAGTGTATTAATCCGTCTCTTCCCTCCAGTTATGAGTAAAATAACAGGAAAGATTGGGTTCAATAGCCTTGGCTGGCAACCAGTCTACCGCAGAAAGCAATGGCAACCTACTGCGGGAAATTTTCTGTCCAGTCAGTCATGTCTCTTTTGAGATATGACTGACTGGGCAGATTTCAGACATGATCGCCCAAAGCGTGTATCATGTATGGCACTTAACTGACTGATATATTAATAGTTTGTTTGTTTTAGCGGGGAGGGGGTCTTTTTTGTTTGTTTTTGTTTTTTGTTTTTTGTCATTTACCTATTTTTTCATAGTGTTTCTGACGATAATGTCTGTTTTAATTCGTCGTGTTTGTCTAGAAAATATATATTCTTATCTTACACAAATTCATTTCACATCATTTGACCAACTAAAGAAATTTACTCTAAAACATACACACCCGGAAGAGAGACTTTTTATAGATTCCAATACTTAATCTTTTGAATCCATAAAATCGCCATGTCAAATCTTCGCGTTAAACATCACAACTACTGGTAACTTAAATCAACAAAATAATATATCAGTTTCTCTCATTAAATTTTTTTTTTTTTTTAATCATATCACCACGAGCAAGGCGGTAACGCCACTGATGTGCAGGGGGCTACGTAAGAGTGAAAAGATTGGAAAAAAGAAAGCCGGAAACCACATCCTGAACAGAGGACAAGGGATGAGCCTCTACACCTGTACAATAGATGTGCCCGGTTCACACTCCACCCACATCTACTAAAAAAATCTATTTCAATATCGGCGGGCAAAGCGCTATCTATCCTCTTGTCGGGTATATATTTCTTCTGGGACCCACGATGCTTGACGAATAATTAAACTGCCGCAACCACGAGGGCGACAACTGAAATTGGAACAAATTCGGAGTTTTCCACCATGACTGCGATGACTATTACTAAAACTACTGGGACGGCGATGACTGTTAAAACTTCTCAAATCATATTTAATTTCGTAGGAGACCAACTCAACTCGACTTCCACGTAAATCAATCAGCTTCTTCTTCTTAAACATCTTCAAATAGTTTCATCAGGAAGCAATTTCAACCCGCTTTCCACTGGGACCACATTTCACTTCTTTTTCTTTTTCTTCTTCATAAAATGTCAGGTAAATCAACTGCTTCTTCTTTTCCGCATTTTAGTCGGTCCACGTCAGCAACACACCAATCTGTATCAAATGCTTCGTCAAAAACAATAGTCTGGACCCAAAATGTAAATAAAATATCCAATATATTTTACTAGCAGTATAGCCCAGCGTTGCTCGCGTGTAATGAAAGCTTTAAAAATAATCCATGGTCCTGGAGCTCAGATTCTTTGGACGTTGGCACGAAAGACTAAAAAGCAATAGTTGTTTCAAGTTAAAGCGAAACCGTAGACTGAAAGAAAAATGAATGGATGTAAGTCAAATTATGATTTCCTGGTGTCGATATTAAATAAGTTTTTTTTCGTCGTAAACTGAAATTTGAAGGCTAAACAAGTCCTCTGAGTAAATAATATCATGGATGTGACTAAGAACTACAATTATACCTACTTTGAGTCAAACCCGAAGCAAAAACTAAAATAAAGGGGCTGAAAAAATACAGACATACAGGCAGATAAACAGACACACACAAAAACATCTTGCCTTATATATATATATATATATATATATATATATATATATGTGTGTGTGTGTATATATATATATATAATCGATTTTCTACACTATTGTAAGAACTGCAACCTCGAAACTTCTGAATATCGTTTTTTATGTATTTGTCTATGAGTGTATCAAATTTGATTAAAATCGGACCACTCCTTCTATAACCCGATTTTTTCGATTATCGATTTTCGATTTTTCGATATTTATCGGGGGTACCTCGACACAAAACCTAGCTAAGAATACTCGCAGACGCTTATAGTACAACTGTGTAAATTTTCAAGAAAATCGGTTCAGCCGTTTCGGAGTCTATAGGTAACGGATACACACACACGCACACACACAGACAAAGTTCCATTTATAAATAAGTTTAGATTAGATTAGATTTAGATTCTTCTTTTTAAAACAAGGCTATCTTTAGTGACATGCCGTGGATGGAAGTGGTTCTTTGGTCGGAGTTTCCAACATCCCCGCACACAGAATGACCCCAAATTCGGAGAAACTCGGTGGTTAAGCCAGACTTTGCAAACCGTTCCCTTTGACTGCCGAAATCAAACTCTTAAATTCAAACTCTGATATTACTACTAAAAATTTCCAACTGTCAGCTTGACGTCACTTCCACTCTAGTGACTGCTGGCTTCCGGTGCAAATTCTATCTGGGGCCTAACCTTTTCTGATCCTTGTTAGCCAAAACAAAACTATCTAAATTCAAACGTATTCTTTTTTGCACCTGTTTGACATTTTCAACAAAACCCATTTTTTTCAAATCTGAAAACATCTGCGTCGCTCAGTTCAAATACGCCTCACGTCAAATATCCACACTTACCAAAATATCGCAGTAACGAATATACAACAGAAATTGTGTTCCACGCAAGGCCATTTAAGAACATAACCGTTTTCTAACCACAGTGGTATAAAAGCCAAATACATGTCATGTCATCTACACCTGACTGTCATTATGCATTCCAATGGCAATTGATTTAAACAGTTTACTCCTGGTTTCGTTATAGATTTACTTATCAAAGATGAACTACCTCTACTGGGTAGAAAGTTCCATCTGCTGTTAGCCCATCGCTCCCAGTGGAGCTTATGCGATCGACGAACCCTCGCCATCGCACTCTAGTCTGAACTGGTTCGGTGTCGTCAATTCTTTTCTAACTTGTCTTTTTTTTTATTATGGGTAGGGTAGAGCTTTATCCTCCTAGTGATGTGGTTTTGAATTCAGAGTTTTTCCTTCTCTTAGACCGGTTACCACCATAGGCTATAGAACCCAGTCTGTCCTGCTGTTTACACCCGCTAAATAGAAGAGATGGATTCATACCTTTCCCATGGGGATTAGCACGCAAGAGAATGTAATGAACTCGACTCGATTCCTCAATCAGAGCCGCTACTCATTACTCTACCGTACCTCCAGTTCCATCTGCCCTTGGCAGTAAAAGGTTACCGGTATCAGGAATTGTTGTGACTTAGCATAAGCCGGTTTATCCCTTACTAGTGACAAGTTTACTCTTACCATATAGGAATTATACGCAGATATAAACGGATGCTGACATAAAGAGCCAGTCACTTGTTTACTTAATTCCAGTTTTGAAGTTCGAAGCCTGGAAGATTCACTTGTTACATTAGGATATGTGATGTCAGTTCTTCAATACGGCAGTAAATGCTGGACAATATAATCAAAGATGAGAACAAAACTTGAAGCAGCGGAAATGTGGTTCTACAGAAGGATGCTGCGGATACCATGGACCGAACATGTGAGCAATGATGAGGTTTTGGAAAGAATGGCAACGAAAAAGAAATTAATAGTGAGCATCAGGAAGAGACAACTGTTGTTCCTGGGACATGCAATGAGGAAGGAGGGCTTGGAGAACCTGATACTGACAGGCCAGATAGAAGGACTGAGACAGAGGAAGGCAGCGGATAACATATTTGCAGGGCCTGATCAGGTGGATGACGGAACGGGGGTTGCGTGGAGTAACAAGAGAAAACATACTAAGAGCCACCAGGGATAGAGAGACGTGGAAAGTCATGATCGCCTACGTCCTGAAAGGATAGGGCACATAGAAAAAGAAGAGTTGTGGAGCTGCGGATATCGGCTCGGAATGAAAAATCGGTAGAGCCGAGTTCGAATTCCAGTTGAATTCGTTGCGTTTACTTGGGGAAAGTTATTAATACATCGCTTCTCCTCCCAGTAGGACAGATTGGGTTCTGTAGCCTTGGTTGGCAACCAGTCTAGCACAGAAAGTAATGGCAACCTACTGCGGAAAAATCATCCGTCCAGTCAGTCATGTATCGAAAGAGTGTGTATCACGTATGGCACTTAACTGACAGTGGGTACGGTAAATAAGCGCTTTTTTTAATAACTCAATAAGTTTAATAAACTTTTCCTTTGCCCCCTTCATATTTTTGATGCCTCACTATGGAATATGACCTACCCACCAAGTGCAAACAGACAGCTAATCAATGTTAAGGTCATCAGTATCTGTTCTAGTTACGCCCTAGCAGGGACGTAGCTGATGCTAAAAAATACACCGGGCACAGAGAAAATTGCCCGGATTTATTAGTTGACAATATGATGACGTCATCAGTGTCATCCGTTTACAGATTTTTTCGGCTATTCCAATGGAAATTAGGCACAGAACGTGAACGAAAGCAGGAAATCGGGTTCGGACTTTCTGAGTATAACCAGTCTTTTCTCCCAAAATTAATAAATAAACAGATTTTTACTGCGTTCATTCGGTTGTTTTCTTCGTTTTTCTTTCTTTTTCTTTTCTTTCTTTCTTTGTGAATTGTTTAGTTTGATTTCTGACGAAGACATTTTTCCTTGCCCGGATTTTTACTATGGTTGCACGGATCGGCCCGGACTCCCTGGTCGGTGTGCCCTGTAGTCAGATACGGCCATGCTCCCAAGGGTAGAGAAGAAAACACGACTTCTCCTTCCAATGCGTATTCTTTATCAGCTACCTGATGAGAGGATACATTTAAAGTCGGCGACAATGTTTCATTTTCTTCTATCTTTTAGGTTAGGTTAGGTAGGTTAGGACTTCTAGGCCTCACGGCCTCTCGTGTGTCCCTTCTTAAATCCCCTCTCCCCTCTCTTAGCGTTGTGGCATGGCCGAGATGGAGAGAAAATAAATTATTTCCATCTCTAATCAAACTCATATTTTAATTTTAATAGTGTTTTATCCTTTTCAATAAGGCTTTTAAATTCCGTAAGAGTTTTTGCCAATTTTATGTGTGATGGTAGTGCATTCCAATACTTTGTGACTCTGTTACAAAAAAAGAAGTTTTGTCTAATATTAGTTCTACTGTGCTGGGTTATTATTTTTAATTCGTTGTTACGTGTTCTAGAATAGTCAGACATAGTGAATAAATTCTTATTAGTGTGGTCAGTAGAATGGAATACCTTGAAAACATTTATCAAGTACCCCCCTCAGTCTTCTATATTTCAGTGATGGTAATTTCAATTTTCCTAACCTATCCTCATATTTAATAAATTTTAACGACGTCAACAATTTTGTTGCTCTTCTTTGAACTCTTTTAATTGCTACTGACTGTCTTTTTAGTAGAGGACTCCAGATTTGGTTGCCGTATTCTAAATGTGGTCTAACTAAGGTCTTGTACAATTTTGATAAAGTTGGACAGTTTAACCCCGAAAAGCACTGTTTAATTAAACCTAGCATTTTGTTTGCTTTATTTATGGCCTTATTTATATGCATATCAAAATTTAATTTTGTGTCAAAAATTACACCAAGATCTTTCTCTTCAGTACAAGTATCTAATGTATGTGTATTTGTTCCATGAGTTATACTGGAGCTGAAATTTGGATTCTTTAACCCTATATGCATAACTTTACATTTGCTTGCATTAAAATACAAATTCCATTTTTCGGACCAGCTTATAAGATTATCAATATCATTTTGAATCACCTGTTGGTTTTTTTGTTGTATTATATATTTTTGTATCGTCTGCAAATATTTTACACACACTTTTAACCACTTCTGGCAAATCATTTATAAATATTGTAAAAAGGATAGGTCCCAGTATGCTACCTTCTGGGATTCCACTTACTTCTGGGATTCCAATACTTCAGACTGTTGAGAGCATTTACTATTTATTTTAACCCTTTGAGTTCTACCAATAAGAAAGTTTCTTGTCCATTTCAAGGTTTGTTCAGATATACCATAAGACTGCATTTTGAGTAATAATCTTTCGTGCGGTACTGAATCGAAAGCCTTTCTAAAATCAAGGTATATAACATCAAATGCTTCTTTCTCATCTAATAATTTTGTAAAGTCATCCATTACTTCAACAAGTTGAGTCATACAAGACCTTCCCGATCTAAATTCATGTCGACAATTAGAATACAATTTAGAATCATTTATATGATTAACAATAGAATCCCTTATAAATTGTTTAAAAAATTCATAAGAAATAAATTTAATAAATCACATTTGAGAAAACTGAGCACCCCAACAATGGCGATTGTGGAACTCTGAAATTGGGGGGACACTAAAGTGCCGTGATTTTTTGAGGAGGAAAGAGGCAAACTTAAGCAGTGTCTTCATTTTCATACTACAACAATAACGTATACACAACTTAGGAATGAGTATAAGTATGTTACCTCACTTAATTAAACAGATAATAAATGCGAGAAAAAAATGCGAAAATAAAATAATGCGACGAAATCAATCAAAATGCTGTGGGCACCACAGCACTACAAAAAAATCAGCTAAAAATGAATTTATGTTTTCAGCAAGGTCCGACCATACGATCAAAAGCTACTTTGAAATAAGGAAATGATTTAAATAATATTATTTCTCCATGACCCTGAAACTAAACACCCAAATAAGGTAGCTGGATTGACACAAACTCAAGTTAACATACATGCTATATTGCTTCGATTCTACTTATTCTCTAGATTTCAACAAAAGTTAAATTATCTTACATCAATTAAGGTGAATTTAGTTGGAATTGCTGAAAAAAGGAATACAAAAGACACAAGACAGAGATAAAGAAACAAGTAATTATTATGGCAATAACAGAGAAGAAAAGTCCTTGCAAAACTGGTTGTGTTTGTGGCTTTAGAAGTCCAACTATGAAATGTTCTTTAACGTCCAAATAAATTAGACGGCTCTTAGAATGTTCAAAGTAGCCTCAAATTTTTTTTTTTTTAATCATATCACCCCAAGCAAGGCGGTAACGCCACTGATGCGCAGGGGGCTACGTAAGGGTAAAAAGAATGGAAAAGAGAAAGCCGGAAACCACATCCTAAACAGGAAACAAGGGATGAGCCTCTTCACCTGTTTAATAAATGTGGGTGGAGTGTGAACCGGGCGATAGTTTAATCTATCTACTCCAACTGAAAAAAAAATAAATAAATAAAAAAATAAAAAAGGAAAAGAGTGAAAAGATTGGAAAAGAGAAAACCGGAAACCGCATCCTAAACAGGAAACAAGGGATGAGCCTCTTCACCTGTTCAATAGATGTGGGTGGAGTGTGAACCGGGCGATAGTTTAGTCTATCTACTCCAATTGAAAAAAAAAATAAAATAAAAATAAAAAATAAAAAAGGAAAAGAGTGAAAAGATTGAAAAAGAGAAAACCGGAAACCGCATCCTAAACAGGAAACGAGGGATCAGCCTCTTCACCTGTTCAATAGATGTGGGTGGAGTGTGAACCGGGCGATAGTTTAGTCTATCTACTCCAATTGAAAAAAAAAAGGAGAGGAAATTTCCTACCCGTTGTTCCTTGCTAGAACATTTGAAAAAAGAGGAAGATAGAAGGATTTTTGCATTGAGCCCGCCAAAATTGGGTGTCCACTGATTGGTCAAGGAAAATCATCTTAGCCAATTAAACAGACCCATTTAGATTAGGGGTGGGTGAGAAGAGAAATTATGTGGGAGAAGTAGTAATAACCTTTTTTTATACAATATTCATAGAAATTTACTTCTTAAAGATCAGAGTCAATCTACACTACTTCTACTAGCTCAAAAATGTAAGCTTGATCGAATGGTTGGTCTCGGGGTATAATCGGTAACTGGATAATTTACAGACGGGTAATTCATTAAGGGGAGCCTGGAGAACCTGATACTGACTGGACAGATAGAAGGAAGGAGAGACAGAGGAAGGCAACGGATAACATATTTGCAGGGCCTGATCAGGTGGATGACGGAACGGGGGTTGCCAGGAGCAACAGGAGCAAACATACTAAGAGCCACAAGGGATAGGGAGACGTGGAGAGCCATGATCGCCTACGTCCTGAAGGGACAGGGCACATAGAAGAAGAAGAATTCATTCACTGCGAATGTCCGTTTGCACGTTGATAAAATTGACGAAATTACTACTAAGGAAGATGTAAAAACCGTTATGATTTTGCTTTTAAAAGGAGTAAAAGGATATTTTTTATTACCCTAACTGCTGGTATTCGAATTTTAGCTGATACTTATAAACGATGACTAATTAATTTTGGGAATTGACAGTTTATTGCTCTCTTTTGACTGACCGATTCACTAAAAGGTTTTTTGTTTTTTTTTAATATTAGAAGTAAGACGAGAAATAATTAGAGAAATACAAAGTTTAAGAAAAAAAAATAATTAAAAAGATTGAGGAAAAGTTTTTTTTGTTTTTGTTTTTGTTTTTTTTTAATCATCTCACCCCAAGCAAGGCATTCCACTGCCACTATTGCGCATGGGGCTACATAGGGGAAGGTAAAGAGAAGGAGTGGATAGACATAGGGAATGTCAGGAGGAAGGTGACAGATGAGTAAGGATAGCGAGGACGAGGGATGGGCAGATGGGAAGAGTGTTTGATAGAATGGGAGCAGGTTAGTGTGTTAGGAGGTGTGTATTGACCTTACATTTAAACTCCTGGAGATTGTAGCCGTCGGGGAAGCAATCGTTTGGAAGAGAATTCCACAGTCGGGAAGTGCGAGGAAAGAAACTGTTGGAGTAGAAGTTACGGCTGCATTTTATCGGTTTCACTGTAAAAGGGTGGGATCTAGTTGCTAATCTAGTATCTCGTGCAAATTCGTATTTAGGGGGCACTAGTGATCTAAAGTGTTACGTGTAGGGGCCACAGCAATGTTTGTCAAATTGGCTTTGTGCCAAACACAACCAAAGTCCCCACAATTTAAAATATCAGAAGGTTGAACGAATGGTTGGAAAATGAAAGTGTTTTGTTTGTAAAATAAGTATAATTTTATAATAGAACTGAATAACAAATTTGTAAGAAGTAAAATACCCGAATAGAAAATGCATGTAGTTAGTTATTTTGTATGAGTGAAATGTTCAAATAGAAAAATGCACGTGGTTAAATGTTCCAGAGAAATAGTAGTAAGTAACTAAGTGTCCCGGAGTTATACTGATAGTAGCAGAATGTATGTGTAGAAAGATTAAAAAGTCTACTTAACTAATAAAGTCTGTGTTCCTTTGCTTTTTATGACCGGAGAAAAAGAGAAAAGGAAAGTAAAGCAATAAAGGAAATTGGACTTATCGAAGTTAGTTGAAGTATTTTGTTGTTGTTGCTACTGTTTTCTTTGACAGTGTGTGGGGGAAGACGAAGAAAGGAAAATTAAAAGGAGAGATAGAACGAGTGTGTGACGCGCCCTTACGTCCGGGTTGGCTTCTTGAATTTTATTCCTTACATTATGTCGAGGTGCTTCAGATACCGCTCCCATTCTAACTGTTTTCACCGGTCAAGAGATGTGGTTGAAGTACTGAATTTTAGTCATGTGACCGGCTGCAACAGGCATTTTCATTTTCTAGGTGTGAAAAAAAATTTACTGGCGTCGTAGATTAATTTGTTATTTCCTGTCCAATCAGCATTCAGAATCTTAGTTTTCACACTGACTTATGAAATTTGCCTTGGTCAGGGTTTTTCCAAAATGTTTTCAGTCGTTCTGATCCTTTTTTGCAGGTGTGCAATTTTACTATTTTCGTTTGGGTTAATTGTTAGATGATATAGGATTTGTATCCTATATACGGATATTTTACAGACCTTTCTTGAGTTAAGTTCATTGTTCCATTCTGGGTGTGCTTCCTGAACGATATCCTGAGGTACTGTCAACAGGTTAATTTCCGCTATGGTCTTGATGTAATGTCAATTTTCCCGAACTTTCTTTTCATAAGCCAAACTTATGGTTTGTGCAACAGTTGTCTTTTCGGATACATTACGTTGGTAGTCACTCCATGAAACATAGAATTTGTGGCATTGGGAATTCATGTTTTTGAATTACCCCATATTTTCCGTGTGCTTTTTTTCCATCGTCGAAATCTAGTTTTAGTAAATGCATAATCTGCATTGTCATATGTTGGTGGTGCAATGTGCCTACACGCAAAACATAACATCGCATCACGTTCTTGTGAGTATTCGACCCATTGGTACTTGTCGAACCAAGCACTTGCATATGACCGAGCATTGCTCTTTCCTTCACTGTGTTTGGGATATTCTCATAGACGTAGTTGAATTTGAATACCACCAGCGGATTGGGATATGTCAGCTGGTGCGGTATCATTCTTCTTCGGTTTTTGAGATGAATGTCAAATAACAGTTGCAGAATATTAAGCCTCTAATTTCAACATTCAACGCTGTTTGTTGTTGAAGTGCGTTTTTTATAATTCAAAAATGTATCCATAATGCAGTGTTGATTTATTGTTTTAGTGTTCGTGTTATGTTTTGTGTGTGTGTGTTTGTGTTATGTTTTGTGAGTGTGTGTTTGTGTTATGTTTTGTGTGTGTTTGTGTTATGTTTTGTGTGTGTGTGTTTGGGTTATGTTTTGTGTGTGTGTGTGTGTGTGTTTGTTATGTTTTGTGCGTGTGTGTTTGTGTTATGTTTTGTGCGTGTGTGTTTGTGTTATGTTTTGTGTTTTGTGTGTGTGTGCTTGTGTTATGTTTTGTGTGTGTGTGTATGTTTGTGTTATGTTTTGTGTGTGTGTGTTATGTTTTGTGTGTGTGTGTTATGTTTTGTGTGCGTGTTTGTGTTATGTTTTGTGTGTGTGTGTTTGTGTTATGTTTTGTGTGTGTGTGTTATGTTTTGTGTGTGTGTGTTCGTGCTATGTTTTGTGTGTGTGTGTTTGTGTTATGTTTTGTGTGTGTGTGTTTGTGTTATGTTTTGTAAAATAGATGTTTGGAAATATGACTGTGTTTAGCCATAAAGAATCGAATATGAGAGAGTCAAAAAGACGTATGGTTCGCTTGATCGTTCGTTTAAAAAAGAATCATATCGGTGTTCAGTGAGTCAGTCATATCGGTGTTCAGTGAGTCAGTCAGTGCCATGCGCGATACACGCTTGGGCGATCATCTCTCGAAAGAGACATGACTGACTGGGCAGAAGATTATCCCGCAGTAGGTTGCCATTGCTTTCTGCGGTAGACTGGTTGCCGACCAAGGCTATAGAACCCAATCTGTCCTGTTATTTAACCCATAACTGGAAGGAAGAGACTGATTAATACCTTTCCCAAGGGTATTTGCGCGTAAGTGAATGCAAGGATTTCAACTGGAATTCGAACTCGGTTCCCCGATTTCTCGTTCCGAGCCGATATCCACTGCGCCACAAAGTGAGAAAGATAGAGAAAGGAGAGGTTTAAATTGTTTTTTTACCAACCCCTTTTCTTTAATTCTTTTACCAAGTGCTGCAAGTCTCAGTAGGGTGTAGGAGACTTAATGATCTTGGTTGGAACTATTGATAAACAATTCAAGTCACCTGCTGTGTGTCTCTCTCTCCGTGATGGTGGACGAGCCAGTTTGCATACTACTGAGATATAGAAATTCGGCGTCTGGTAATTCGGTGCCGATTGGAGAAAATTACTGCCCAATTCTTTCACTCGGCCATAAATCACTGACTGCCGATGTATCTACATATCAAGTTGTGGACATTATTTATAATTAACGTCTTCTTTCAGATATGAAAATATGACTAGCAAGTCTCTTTCCCTCCCTAACAACATAACTGTTTCTATCTATCTGTTTGTTTTATTTTGTTTGTTTTTCTTTCAAACTGGTCTCTGTATGTGTCCTTAAAAAGCTAAATGAAAAAGAAAACGCAGAGGGAGAAAGTGGTGAAGATCAAATCTTATCAAAATCAGAGACTAATCCGTTTCATAACTTTCTGAAGCTTATAAAAGTCGCCACTAACCCCACAAATTGTGCATCCCCACTACATATGTGAATATTATATGAACTAGAATTGATGCCTTTCACCTCTGGTGACCGACCTGCTTCAGTCTATCCGTACCTCTCCCTCACCATCTAATGGTCCTTTGATGTTTGTTTGTTTGTTTTTTTTATCCCGTGACTGTTAGAGTCGTAGATGCACCATACGTACTGCGGCAGTTTCTAGTGTTTCTTTAGGCACGAGAGCCTGACGGAACCCAACCCTCTCCAATTTATGCCTATTCGTAATAGCGGGAGGCATAAACGACCTGCTTCTGTGTGATTGCAACTCTCCCTCAGCATAAATGGTTTCTTTTGTGTTTCTTTTTTTTGGGGGGGGTATCCCGTGACTTATTGACACTAGATGTACTGCAGCCGTTTTTGGTGTTTCTCTGGGTACGACAGCCTGACGGAGCCCAACCCTCTCCAGGTTAGTTCTGAATTCACAGTTTTTTTCTTCTCCTAAAAGGTTGTCACCTAAGGCTACAAAACCCACGTGCCCTGCTATTTACCCATAGATGAATTCATACGAGCAATGGAGTCGTACATTTCCCCTTAGCACGCAAGTGAATGTAATGGATTCGACTGGAATTCGATCCTTCAATCCGAGTCGCTATCGATTACTCCATCGTGCCTTCTTTTGTCTCTTTTATGTTAAGAACTCTGGTCTTGGGCAAGATAACCTGAGTGGACCCGTCACTCCAACATTGATTATTACCATCAATATGTTTAGGGGGACATAAAGGTTGTCGTCTATCATAAAGTGCTAAACAAAAATGAAACATTGATGCAAAGAGTTGTCATAAACTGAAGCATTGTACAAACATTTGCAGAATAAAAGCGCCCATTTTTGGATAATTAAAATGACGCGTTGCTCTTTAACAATAATGCAAGACTACGTAATGCTCACGTGTCACTCAGAAAAAGTTTATGACAGTAAATTTGTTTCATCCTCATTCCTCTCCTAATCTTGCTCCATCTATCATTTTTTTCAAATCATTATAGCAAGTGCTGATAGCTGACACAGAAAGGAAACTACAAGACACCCTACAGAAGGTTGGTTGGTTGTTTTGTTTTTATGGCAAATCAACCTCGGCGGGTCATTTATTGTCAATTAAACTTTATTTATTTATTGCTGGTAATATCTTTTTCTTTCAAGAATTTATTGTTGTTTTTTATATAAGTTTTGTGTCTAGTAATACATTTTTCTTTTCGAGTATCAAGATTCATTGGGATTTGTTTTTAAGGGCAGGGCCTCCAAGTCCTACCCTTGTTATTTAACCAATAACTGGAGGGAAGGGACGGATTAATACCTTTCCCAAGGGTACCAGTGCTTAAGTGAATCCTAAGTATTCAACTGAAATTCGAACTCGGCTCACCGATTTCTCTTTCCGAGCCGATATCCACTGCACCACAACGCATATCCGTCACTAAACGCTTACAGCACCTGGTATTCCCAGGCAGTCACCCATCTAAGTACTGACTAGGTTTAACGTTACTTAACTTCGGTGATTCGAGCGAGAACCGGTGTATTCAACGTGATGGGCCGTAAGCCTCTACAGAAGGTAGCTGAAGAGAATGACAAGAAAGGACTACAAATAAACTGCAAGAAAACCGAATGCATGGTCATCAGTAAAAAGGGCAGCCCAATATGCTGAATACAGGTCGGTGATACTAGACTCAAGCAGATACAAAAATTTAAATACCTGAGAAGTGTTATAACAGAAGACGGAAAGTGCGACACTGAGATCCGAAGGGGAATTGGCATGGCGAAGGAAGCATTCCAGAAGTTGAGTAAAGTATTAAGAAACAGGACAATTTCGCTAGAAACAAGGAAGAGAGTACTGGATTGCTATGTGTTGTCTGTTCTTCAATATGGCGGTGAATGCTGGACAATATCGTCAAAGATGAAGGAAAGAACTGGAAGCAACTGAAATGTGGTTCTACAGAAGGATACTGCGAATATCATGAATCGAGCATGTCAGCAATGATGAGGTCTTGGAAGTGATGGAAACAAAAAGGAAATTAATACTGAGCATCAGGAAGAGACAGCTAAAGTTCTTGGGACATGCAATGAGGAAGGAGGGCTTAGAGAACCTGATGCTAACAGGCCAGATAGAGGGAAAAAGAGACAGGGGAAAGCAACGGATGACATATTTGAAGGATATAATTAGGTGGATGATGGAACGAGGGTTGCATGGTGTAACAAGAAATAGGCGTGCTAAGAGCCACCAGGGATAGGGAGAAGTGGAAAGCCATGATCGCCTACTTCCTGAAGGAACAGGGCACATAGAAGAAGAATAGCATTTATAAACTTTACTAATTTTAACTAGATTAAATCTGATATTGAGTATTTCCTTGCATCAAAAATCATGGTATCATCAGTTTGGCAAATAGATGTTATGTTATTGAAAATGAGAGAATCATTAAAAGCAATTTCCACTCAGAACTCTAACCCCATCAAATTCTTTGCTTCCGTGCAAAGTCACGTCAAGCGCCCAATCCTACCTTGTGCCGAGTCTACGCGAAATTTCAGTATTTGGTATCCCACAATAAAAATCGGCCTTGTGCCACACCCAGCCTCAGTGGGAAGGTCTGTGGTAAATACCAAGAAGTATTTCTTTCTAATATAAACATATTTGGAGCGAAAGTCGCCATCCTAACAAATTTACTATAGTGAAATTTAAACACGGGTCTCATGAAGCGAACGTTCTAGTCACTCGCCCATGAACTAACCCTAAGGCTTTGAAGTTGATATGAGCAAATGGAAATCTTGAAGGTTATCTTCCTTGCACTTAAGTTTAAGACTTATATGTGAGAACATTCTGATAGCAAGGAGTTTAGCAAATATGGCAAAATTTCTGACTGCATAGGTGAAGTAGCGAATATGAACATAGATAGATAGATAGATAGATAGATAGATAGATAGATAGATAGATAGATAGATAGAAGTAAACGCCAAGACAATAGCAAAAATCGTTTTTGAGTCGAAGGATTGCGCATCCTTCCGGTTAATAAATTAACGCTTTAAAAATAAATATTTAAGATTTTTCAGCCAACCATTCTCGCCAACAATAACAACAAAAAAAAAATCTTCGTGGTCCCTTTCAGAGGTATTTAAGCAATGTCCCTTGACGTACAAATCACGAAAGAGGTACAGGCGATAACAGACAGAAACAGTTTCTAGGCGCTCCGCTTAAAAGAAATTCCCTCACTCATTCGCCTGTCTTTCGGATCGAGCTACGTGACACTTACACATGTCTCCTTGCCTCTTCTTTCTAACACATACACGCGAAGAAATCACATTTCTTTTCATCTTAGCAAATAACTACAACCAAGTATTGTCACACACGCTAAGAAACAAGTAGTTGTAAAAAAAAACAAAAACAAAAAAAACAAGAAAATAAAAATATCTTATGGTTTCCCCCTTTTGTTTTTTGGTGTTCGATTGATTCAAATCTGCAAAAGATAGATAGATAGATAGATAGATAGATAGATAGATAGATAGATAGATAGATAGATAGATAGATAGATATGTATCATTTTTTTATTTTAATGTTTTGATGCACAATAAAGATACTTTATTATTTTTTCAAAAACAGATCAAATATTTTTTAATAACATAAAATAATGGTAATTCACAGTTCCTTTATAAGGAAAACATTCGGCATTTTTGACCGCACAGTCAGTTCTATTGCCAGTTGAAAATTGCAAAATCTTTCTCTTATGATTTTTTTTTTTTTTTTTTTCTCTCTTCAGGTTCTTCAAGTTTCTCATGGTTGATATGTAATTTATTTTATCCGTAGATTCTTTTTTTACAACATCAAGCGAGTCCAGGAGGATTGGTAAAAAGGGTTGCAAATTTAACACTTCTGCAAATTGCATTCATTCTTGTCAATATTTGTTTTGCTTTTTTGGCAGATTAACTGGACACTTCTACCCGCCCCTTCTGCCCTTTTGTCTTCATTTCGCAGACAAAGACGAAACCCAATATTGATTATCTCCCTTGTCCTTTCCTCTCTGACCATTTCAGTTTTGATTGCGATGAAGGAGTCGTGTTTGAAATGGAAATAATTCCTTTCAAATTTTGAGGTGGCAGCCTGCTTAACCGTTGTCTCCACCTCTGAACTGTTTAAGCATCTATAGAAAGACAAATCGAAGGCAGAAGTCGGAGAGGTAAGCGAAATTAGAACTTTTAACTGTGCGTTTCGCTGCACTTGCTTTGTTAGATCGAGTGACTTGGAGCAGAAGCAGCATTTTTCTTTAATTTGATATTAGGAAATGCATTTTTTTAATATCTTTCGTTATAAAAATTGTTTATTAATCGCTAAAACTGGTACCTTTCATGTTTTGAATCATTTAGAAACGTCCTGGTTCTATCAGTTTGGTTTGTTTATGCTATTTTGCGGTATTTTTTTTTTAATGAAAGTTCGGTGCCGGCTACTGTTCCGTTTATTTGTCTACGGTAGTGCAGTGTAGATAAAATCTTGCTATTCATTTCTTTTTTTTAAGTGTTCGCTGAATTTAGTTTATAATATCTTGTTGCATTTTGTTCAATTCATTCTCTTCCTCATGTTTCGTGATCTAATAATCGTTTTCCGTTTATATTTCAACCTTAGTGATGACACTTAAACAGGATTTGTTTGAAATAAAAAATTTTCTGAATAAAAAAAGTTTAGATTGCACTGAAAAGCCACTTTATGTATGTATGGATGACTTTAAATATAAAAATTTACCTACCGCTCGTTAGTATTATTACTACTCTACTGTTAATATTGCTTCTGCTTGTTTTTATTGTTTGTTTATATTGATTATACTACTGCTAATATTGCTTCTGTGTTTGTTTTTTGTTATTGTTTATGTCATAAAGTTGTTTTTTGTTATGCTACTAAAAATGGTAGACTTCCTTAAAACCGGTTGCTTTAATTATTTATCTTAGGTTTTCTAGAAAATTTTATCTTTCCAAAATAGCGTTGGGGCATCATCGTAAAAATCATTAAGTTTAAAGCTTTAAGTCTAGCGATTTTTTTTTAAATTTTTTTAATTGTGTACCAAGGTTGTAAATTTTTTTGCGGCTTCTTGTGTAAACTTTGATTTCATAACTTAAAGTTAAGTAAACCATCTTTAATAGAATTTTAAAAATTGCTTGTTTTTCCTTTTCAATTTTTTTTTTTGTTTTTGTTTTCTTATTCATGAGAAGTAAATCGGAAACGTGTTGTTTAGATACGGAATAAGTCATCAAGAAAAGAAAATAACAACACTGATCTGCGATAAATAGCAAGATGTATGTGTGAATTGCCTCCCCTGATGGAACCGACATTGGACTTTCATTTCATTTTTTTAACGGTTTCCTAAAAGAAAAAGAAAACTGTTGAAGAAATTATGCAAACAAATGATTCTACTTTTTCTGTATCACGTCTATGGTAATGGCTCTACAATTTTCTATCCTAATTTGTAACTTTTAAATAAACTCCCTCTTTTCACCATCTCACTTCTTGATGTTCCTGCCATGGCATACTTGCTTACAAAAAAAACTTATTAGGTGTGAGTGTCAAGTTCCCAAAGCCCTCTTTCCTCATTATGTATCCTAGAAATTTAAACTCTCTCTGAGTGTAAGTATGAAGAGTCCTTTTCCTTTCCACATTCCTTAAACTTCCTCGTTACTCACATGTTTAGTTCATGATATTGATATTCTCAGTATCCGTCTGAAGAACCATATTTCCATGATATTCTTAGTATCCTTCTGTGGAACTATATTTCATTATCTTAAGTCTCTTTATCTGTGAGGTGATTGGCCAACATTCACAGATATAGAACAGGATTGATACTAAATAGCAATTCTGTATTTATTCTAACAAAATTTTCTTGTTTCTCAATACTTTGCTTAGCGTTTTAGAAAATTGTGCAACCAACACAAACTTTTTGGATGTTTTTTAAATATAAGGGTGATTTTGAAGCCCAGTATCAGTAATATCTTAAACTTTTTACTATATATATATATATATATATATATATATATATATATATATATATATATAGGTACTTCTACTTTTCGATACCTAACTTTTAAATTGAATTTTTAAAAACAAAAAAGTTTTCTTGAAACTTTTATTTTAGTTTAAATTGAAAGCTAAATGATTAAATTTTCTATTTCCATTTAGCAAAATACTTTGCTTTATTTCAAACAAAAATTATATTGGAAGCTAAAGTTTTGAGACTTTTTTCAGTTTTTCGACAATTTTTGAGCAATCGACAAATTAGTAAAAAAAGTTAATTCTAGGTTTTAAAAACCTTGCAAAAATTAAATATACATCTGTGACATGTTATCTTTGGAAAATTAACAAATTTAAAGTTAAATTAATCTGATTTACTCAAGTATTACTTATTTATAGCATGAAATTTAGAATAAAACTATCTCTTAAACACAGTGTGTCAATCTTTCTGACCTTTCATTTCTATATTTGATATGTGATGACAGCTTGACTGATGTGAGATGAGATAAACCAGAATTTTTAAAAAATTGTCCAAATTTTTTCACGTAAAGGGAAGAAACTATAAAAAAAAACTTTTAATGTACACATAGAAAATACCATACAAAAAAAAAATTCAAATACACTAAAAAAAGTTTTAATTATTTTTAAAATGCAAAGGTAATTTTTGATTAGTAAATATAATCTTCACTTAATAACCTAATAAACAAACAAATCTTTGAAGTATTTTTTAAATATTTTTGAAACTTTATAAATTATTATAATTAAAAAAAATATACAATTCTTGTAAAATTTCATTATTAATTGAATTTTTTTTTCAGACTATAATGTCCTTAATATATATTAATTAAAAGCTTATCAAATTAAATAATATCATAGTTTAATTGCATTTTTTATTTTACTATTGGAAGCAGATTTTTGGAAATAAAGGTAAAATGTGTGAAAAAAAAATAACAGATGATTTACATCCCTCAAGGAGTTCTGCATTTAACTAATAAAAGCAATTTTCCCAACAAAATTTAATTTCTTAAAATTTCATGAATTTGCATGGAGTGGGGGTAATAAATGTAAAGAAAAATATTTTTACCAAGATTTTTTTAAAAATAATAATTTCAAAAATAATTTGTTACCCACTAACTAAAATGAAAAAGAGAATTTTTTCCAAATTTTCTAGCATTTTTTTAAACATTTTAAAAAATAATTAAAGAATACTTTGAGCTTTCCTCTTGATAATGACATTTTGATAGAAAAAAGTTGTTTTTATGAAGTTTGGGGCTTTTTTCTTTAACAACGGAAAAAATATTTATATATATATATATATATATATATATATATATATATATATATATATATATGTGTGTGTGTGTGTACACACGTGTATACCCATATGTATATTTATTGATATACTTGTGTGTGTGTGTGTGTTACAAAATTATGTCTTTAAAATCAGGGATTTTAAAAGTATATATTCTCATAATATATACAAATATATTAAAATAAAGTGAGAAGAACAAAGATGAGAAACAAAATTAGTTGTAATAAAGTGGTGAATCAAAACATATAACAAAAAAGTGGTCAATCATGCCTCACACTTCAGAGCTTAATTGAGGACAAAACATAAAGGAAAAAGCAATAATTGGCTGGTTCTTATTTGCTATTTTGCAGTGAGAAATATATTTTTTCTTGTCCTTGGTCTTCTTTCCATTTTTTTTTTTTTTATATAATAGTGTATATTATATGAAAATGTACAAGTGTAAAGGATAGATACACTTGTAATAGTTTAGAAGCATTCCATGTCTGATCATCACTGATATGTTTTTTTTTTAAATTTAGGACACTTATAGTTTCATGACACAAATTGAATCGTGCATATTTTGCATCTCTATGTGAAAGGGTTCCAGAGTTATATGACCTTTTACCAAAAAGATGAATTTTGAAAAGTAGTCACAAAATTTAATTATCAATATCTCAGTACTTGTCTATATTTCTGAGATGAGGTAGTATTTACAGTATTTACATTATTCAGACTATTGTCCTCATCTTTGCTGCTCATGACTTCCAAAAGAGGCGCTAGGCAAGGAATGGAGATCATATACTCCAGTGATTGTAATAAAGGGTTCAGTTCGAAATTCCTAGCACCTGAAGATGGCCGGAGCATAAACTGGCTGAAATGTCATACAAATGGCAACAAAGATGAGGACAATAATCCAAATAATGTAAATACTATCAATATCTCAGTTATTTTTTCACCTCAGTCAGTTAAGTACCATATGTGATACATGCTTGGGCAATCATGTCTAGGAAGAGACATGATTGACTGAGTAGAATATTTTCCCGCAGTAGGTTGTCTATACTTTCTGAGGTAGACAGGTTGTCAACCAAAGCTATAGAATCCAATCTACAATCCTGCTATTTAACCCATAGCTGGAGGGAAAAGAGACAGATTAATACATTTCCCAAGGGTATTTGCATATAAGTAAATGCAACGAATTCAACTGGAATTCAAACTCGACTTGTTCCAAGCCAATACCCACTACACCACTACACACATTTTCACCTACAAAACTAAATTATATATCATTTAATACTGAAAATAAAACTTAATTTTAAAATAAAAAAAAGCTGATCTGTTTTTCTGATGGCACTGCTTCACATTACAAAAATTACCATGTGTTAGTTTTTTTTTTTTCCAATCTTCTCACCCTAAGCAAGGCATTCTACTGCCACTGTTGCGCAGGGGGGGTTACATAGGGACAAGTGATGAGAAAGAGGGGTTAGTTATGGGAAATATCAGGAGGAGGGTAATAGACAGATGAGAATATCGAGAATAAGGGTAGAGTGGAGGGGAAAAAGAGATTGAGAGAATGGATGCAAGTTAATGAGATAGGAGATGTCTGTTGACCTTACATTTAAATTCCTGAAGATGGTAGCTGTTGGGGAAGCAAGTATATGGAAGGGAATTCCATAGGCGGGAGGTGTGATAAAAGAAGCTATTAGAGTAGAAATTGCAGTTACATTTTATCGGTTTCACTGTAAAAGGGTGGGACCTAGTTGCTAACCTAGTAGCTCATGTAAATTCATACCTAGGAGGCACCAGTGATCTAACTTCAATGGGAGAGGTGGCACTAATAAGAGATTAGCAGCAAAAGCAAGCCTTCAGCAACCCTGTAGTGATCAGATAATGACACCAATACAGCTTTTTGATTATGTAAGGAAAAATATTTCAGGCATGAATATTTTATATTCCTCAACAAACGAATGAACAAATTAAGCAGAACTCTTTGAAGATTCGAAAATGCCTTCAACAATTACAAGAACTACATAGTTTTATTCTTGTGTCAACTAGAGATGAAAAAAAATAATTAAAATTATGAAACAGGATCATATAAAGTTTAAAAACATTAAGGGATTTTATTTACATTATTCGGACTGTTGTCCACATCCTTATTGTCATATTCACAACATTTTGGTTGTTGTATACTCCTACCTTCCTCAGGGAACTGGAATTTTGAACTGAACTCTTTATTTCAATCACTGGGATAAATTGTTCCCTTTTCCATAAGTCACATCACTTTCAGATGTTTCAGTTATCTTCATTTAATTCAACTTTCTAAGATTTTGTTTACCACTACTGTTGCCAGATATTGAACTCACAATTCTTTTTATCCACTGGACCATGTGTCCTTGACAACCCACAGCCCTGGTTGGATCCAGTGACTTAGGTCAAAAAACCTAAAGAGTTGTGGTAAATAGAGAAATCCAGAAGTGGCATGACTTATGGAATGAGAACAATCCACCCCAATGGTCAAAATAAAGGGTTCGGGTCAAAGTTCCAGTCACCTGAAGAATGTCAGAGCATACAACACCTGAAATATTGTGAATTTGGCAATAAAGATATGAACAACAGTTCATTGTAAATACTTCATCTCAGAAATATACATTGATATTAAGGGATTTGTTTCAGCAATCAATGGTAAGAATTGGTGGTTACAGTGTGTACTTCAAAAACATCCTGATAATGAAGAGGTAAAATTGACATATTTACAACCAAAAGTCTTTTCCCAATCTTTTTGTTATCCATCACATCTAGATATATTAATATTGAAATAAGTTTAGTTGGTCCAGTAAATAATACTGGAAGCAATTATGAACTTTTGAAAAATTTCAATGGAAAAAGACTTCAAACATTTTAGAAAAGAAAATTTCTTGAAATAAGCTTCAATAACAATACAATCAAGGTTGGTCCTCACAAAAAAATGTGAGTGAAAGGTAAGTGTATTGCATATCTAAATATTTATTTTGTACGTAGACACATATTCGAACAAACAGAAAAATAAATTGTCTTGATTTATTTGTAATTGTAAATGTTAAGATTCTTTCTTGAAACATTTATTTCAATGTATCATTTTTTCAGATCCAAACTTAATTGTATATATAAAAAATATGAACAAAAACTAAAAAGAATTAACTGTTTTGTGCATTTATTGTATTATGTCAAAGGTCAGTGAACATTTTTTAACCATTGACTTCATTTGTTGCATATTTTTATGTTATTTTCTGTAATCTTTGCATTAATTCATGACACTTTTTTAAATAATTATTTTCATTTTCATGTCACTTTTCATATAAAAATCTTTTTATTGTATAATGAAAATGTAAATAAATTTGAAAATAATGTTGTTTATTTTTCACCAAATTGTTCAAAATTTGACCATAAATAACACAAATTCTGTTGATTTTATGACCATTGTTCTTATGTGAATGTTAATCAGCATTCAAAGAGCTTTCAAAAGATATACAACTTGACCATATTAGTAGATATGAAGATCTTAGAATATAGTGGCAAATTCCAAAATCCACCATTTTGAATTTGGCTCATCTCAGTAAGACCCTTGTAGCCCAGGCAACAGTCAAAAGACCATCATGGAATTTTGTATATATCTTTCAATAAGAGAAACAAATTTATGATGAAATTTTTTAGAAAATTAAACATATGCTTTTTGAGAAATTAATGGTTAAATGTTAAAGTCAAGGTTAAATTATTTTATTTGCTCTCTCAGCAAAAAATATAAATAAATCACATCTATCCAAGTACTTTAAAACGTAATATAATTTAGCTTTGTGAAAAAACAACTGAGATATTGATGCTGTGACTATTTTCCAAAATTCACCCTTTGACCTAGAGATGTAAAACAAGCATAATTCAGTTTGTATCCTGAAGCTCTAAAGGGTACTAAATATGAAAAAAAATATCCATGTCAGTGATGGTTAGACCTTGTTGATTTGACAACCATTTCATTATGTTAAGGCACATAATGTTTGATTCATAGCATCTTTCCTTTTTTATGAGACATATGCACATTACAAATCTGAGATGTTTGTTGCTCCCTGACCTTTAGGGTTTATTAACTTTAATATCTTGAATTTAACCACAGTTTTAATACAGCAATAAAAACAGACCTAATTTTTTTTAAATTACAAAAGGAAAAAACCACAGCTAAAGTTGTTACAAAAATGGAAGCACAGAAAAAAACAAATGGGAGAAAGGAAATGAGTGAAGTAGTTATTACATGTCACTCATCTAAGCTCGATCAAGGTAAATAAATAAGATTCACATATCCCAATAATATAATGAGACAGGTACTGAATATACTCATATATAAACCTACTTCATGTATAGTAAAACCTCTGAATTTTTTGTGAGAAACCTGATTTTGTTTATATAGCTTGTGTATAATGTGACTCCAGCTTCTAAGCACTGCTAGTAGGCCTACTATGGTCAAAGATACTGAGTTTCATTCTTCATTCGTTTTTGTACAAAACAACCCCAAATTCGTGAGAAAAACTGCTTACCATAAAATATCAGTTACAAAGATTTAATTGTCTATATGAGGTAGTATTTACATTATTCAGACTATTGTCTTCGTCCTTGTTACCATTTGTACGATGTTTCAGCCGTTGTATGCTCTTGCCTTCTTCAGGTGGTATGAATTTTGAACTTTTTTTTTGCCTTTTCTTGACCCCCTTAATTATGTCTACTTTTTCTTTTGTTTTTTTTTTTTTTTTTTTTTTTTGCTGCTGTAAAATTTTGTACCATCACCAGTAACATTTTCAAACAGTTTTAATGTTTAATATTGTACAGTTTTTTAAGCTGTATGAATTTTGGTTGCTTGAAGTTTTCATGAGTTTATACATTATTATACTATTTTCTATTTTTCATTATCTGTACGAATTTTGAAAAAAATTTCTTTTTTTCATTTACAGATACACCGAAACAGAAATCAAATCTACCTGAATTTCAACCTTCTTTTGTGATGTAAACTTGAAAATTTGTTTTGTAAAGGTACATGTTGACTATTTAAAAATAATATTCTTGGATAAAAAAATCAAAAATAAAATATTTTGATTTAAGATATCTGTTACTAGTTTTGAAAAACTATAATCTACCAAATTAAAACTCCAACGTTCCAAAACCTGCCACTTCCTTATTGGAAATAGTTATTCTCTTTAAGTATAATGGCTGAAACTTTGTGCTGCAAGGATTGTGGGTCAGCATTTTTAGACAAAGAGAATCTAAAGCAGCACATGCAAACTCATGGAGAAAAACAATTTACCTGTGAGGTTTGTGAAGTTGTGTACAACAACAGTTCACAACTGAAACGTCATATGAGAACACACACTGGTGAGAAACCACATTCTTGTGAACTTTGCAATTCAGCATTTAAAACTAATTCTGAACTTAAAGTCCACATGAGAAAACACACAGGAGAAAAGCCATTTAGTTGTGACTTATGCGAGGCTGCATTTACCTGCAGTTCGGGTTTAAAAAACCACATAAGGACACACACAGGAGAGAAACCTTTTTCATGTGAAGTCTGCAGTTCTACATTCAGGACAAATTCTAATCTCAAAGTTCACATGCGTATACATACTGGAGAAAGGCCTTTTACTTGTGATGTTTGTGGGTTTGCATTTTCATGCAACTCACATCTGCAGCGCCATATGCAAACGCACACAGGAGAGAAACCATTTCCTTGTGAAATTTGTAAGTCAGCTTTTAGAACTAATTCCCAACTTAAGATTCACATGCAGAAGCACACTGGGGAGAAGCCATTTAAATGTGCAATTTGTGGATCATCATTTACTTGCAGTTCAAGTTTAAAGAACCATATCAGAACACATACAGGAGAGAAACCGTTCCCTTGTGATGTTTGCAGTTCAGCATTTAAAACAAGTTCTGAACTCAAATTTCATATGCGAACTCACACTGGGGAGAAACCATTCACTTGTGACATTTGTGGATTTGCATTTTCCAGCACATCACCCCTTAAGCGCCACATGCGGACACACACTGGAGAAAAGCCATTTCATTGTAAAATATGTGGATCAGCTTTCACACAAAGTTCACATCTAACATATCATATGCGAACGCACACTGGAGAGAAACCTTTTACCTGTGATATTTGTGGGTCGGCTTTTACAGGCAATTCACCCCTGAAACGCCACATGCGAATACACACTGGAGAAAAACCATTTAGTTGTGATATATGTGGATGCACTTTCTCACGGTTTTCATATCTTAGACAGCATGTGCGTACACACACTGAAGAGAATCCATTCAGTTGTGAACTTTGTGAAGAGGCCTTCCCGCGGAGGCTTGATTTACAGCGTCATATGCGAACACATAAAAATGAAAAACCATTTAGTTGTGATATTTGCGGGTCATCTTTTATGACTAATTATGGTCTAAAACGTCACAAAAAAATACATTCTGGAGATTGATTCATCACATCTGAAGAATTTGAGGGTCTACTTGAGTTTTATGATTTTAAAATACTTGCTGTTCAGTAAGAAAGAAATACAGTGTTCCTGGCCTTATTTCTGACAAATCTAGGTTTTTTAGCCAAAAACTAATCCTGTAGAAATAATGGAGTAATATTTATTATCTTATCTAGATATATTTTGAACCTAAAGCATTTATGATAAGTGAAATGAAACTCTTAGCTCTAGCAAAAAGAAGATTCTCTAATATGAAGTAAGAATGTTTGGTTGTAGTTGGAAACATTGCAGGACTCTTGCTAATCTGTTGCTATTTTCATGGAAAATGTTCTGACAAGCTACATTCCTTAGTTCCACGAATTCTAATCATCACAGGTAAGACCCACTATGCCAAGTACTCTAAGTCAGATCATCCTCATTGCATTAGTAAGAAGTTCCACTCGAACAGTTTCTTCCTACAAACCACTACTGTTGAAACCAACTTCCAAGAGGATGCTTTCCCAACCACTACAATCTTAAATTCTTCAAGTCTAGGATTAACTGTTACCATTCCAGCGCATTCTTATAAACTGCTTACTCTTATTTCTACTGCCCGTACAGTAACCTCCTTCAGTGACCCACTACCTTGAGTGATTCTTGGTCCTCACATAGGGTGAACATTAGTTAACATGAAAACATTCTATGACTTTTGCAAAGTTCAATGCTCATTTCAGTAAATTTATCCATGATTGCTTCTTGTTTTTCTTTTTGACTTGTTTATGGAGAAACATCTTACAAGTCACTACATGCTCAAACCTTGTGCTACGTCTCTCCATCAGAATTATCAGAACAGACCATTCTATAGCTGACTATATTTCTGTGAGGTGCAACTTGATTTGTCGCACTTGACCAGAATAAAGATTAAAAGAAGTGCTCCTTTTACATCCTTCTTTGTAGCATTGATTGATCTGCAGGAACATTTTCTGGCATTTGATTAACAACAACAATAGGCACAAACTGTGAGGCATGAGAGAAAAGTCATATTTTTGCTTGAAATGCATGGATAATGGGTAAGATAATAATCAATAACAGTATTTTTCTTAGTTGGTTACAATTGTCTTAAAATCATATTGCATTTTAACAGCAGTCAGTGGAGAAAAATTTGAGGAAATTTTATTCAAAATGCCACAAGAGAAACAGACTGATTTTTCACTAAAATAACAACCTTAAAAATGAAACTTTTTGAAACATATGCATTTTGGTGTATATCTCTTGTGGCATTACAAGTTGCAGGACATTGAAATTTAACAGAATTAGAAAAATGTTAGATTTTCTGGGTTGAAATGTGACATTGATATTATAATAGCTGTTTAGAACTTGAATTTAAGACTTTTAGGTTACTTTTGAACGTTTTTCTTGCAGTTGTTACATTAGAGCTCAGATCAGACAACAGGTTCATCGATAGGGTGCAGTTTCTTCCAGTCAAACACGTGTGGCTTAAAAATTGCTCTTCAGCCCCATCATTTACTCACAAGTGAAAAAAACAAAACATTTTCTAGCAGTTTGTAAACCAGATTATATTCGTGGATTGTAATTTACTGCTATAAGCAAGCACAGTAGAGATAACGTGTAGGTGAGGGGGGTAGGTTCACAGTTCAGCAGCCATCTTCCTGCTTCATCCCTTCTGTGAGTCTTGTTTGCACGATGATCAGTTTTATCAATAAGTTTCCTTTGTCTAAAAATATAATTAATCTTCCTTCCATGACTCATTCTGTCTGAGACTCTTGCTCTGTATTTGAAGTTAACTTCACTTACTAATAAACATTAGTTGAAAGTAAATGTTCCGTATCCAGTTTTGCAACAGGTCCTGCTGTTTTTAATCTCAGCTGATTCATATTGCTACAAAAATTCACAGACTGTTTTTTAACACTGACATTTAAGATATTAAATTATCAATTTTAACCCTTTTATTTATATGCAGACTAGTGTTCTCATTTTTTTTATTGTTATGATGCTGTTTCAGCCATTGTACCTACTGGTCCTCATCAGGGTGTATATCACTCCAAGTAACCTACAGGTAATTTTGAATTGAACCCATTACTTAATCTGCCGAGGATAGATGTTCTTGTTCCATGTTGAGAGATATCTATCTTATTTTAGTGGCTTATAGTAAAAAAAATATCATATTAAATCACCGGTTCTTGAACGATCACCAAAGTTAAGCAACATCAAGTCAGATCTGCCAGGTGCTGTAAAGTTGGACGTGTGGGTGAGGTAATGGATAACAGCTCTAAGAATTGGAAATTGGAAAACGGAGTTCTAATTCTAGTTTGGTTTGTTATATTTACTTACTCACAAATAACCTAGGGAACGATAAGAATTCACATCTTCTCCCCCAGTTATGGGTTAATTTGTAGGATGTGTATCAGCAAAATTATTAGGATGTGTATCAGCAAAATGTAAAAATATTTTCTGGCTTTTGGTAATATGCAAACGGTTGATAAGATGTAAAAAACAAATCAATCTTATTTTAATAGTGCTCAGTTATTGTCCACCCCATTTTCCACTGAGTCTAAGTACACTACCCAGCTTGGAAATTGAATTCACAATTACTGTCACCAAATTCGTGAACCAACATTTTAATCTCCTAGACTAGTGTCCTGTGAGATAATTCTCTGTGAAAAACTTGTAGTCTTTAACCTAATCTGCCTGCAAAATTTTACTGCTACTGCACATCATGCTTGAATGATTCAGTTCTCTATTCTTTATAAGTTACTGTTATGTCGCCAAGTATAAATGAATAACTCAACAACAGAATCAGAATATAAGTTGTATTCCGCGGAAAGACGGTTAGTATGTACAGAAGTGATTAGTAATATTTACAATAGAAAGATACAAGAGTCCAATCCGTCGTAAGACGTGTGTATACGTGATTACTTCCGGTACACCACCGGAAGTGTGACTAACTCTTCACTGACTCGCACTGACTCTTCAGTAACTCATTAGAGACTCTCAAGTGACTCTCTACGACTCTCTTGTAGAGAATCCATCCATTGCTATATATAGCAATGGGAACAGTCCATTTGTAGTCAAATAGGAGCGGCACCACAACAGTTACCTGGATCAACACACCTTCTGATGGTTAAAGGACACAATGGCAGCCAAAACATGATAACAATGACAACAAAGATGAGGACAACAGTTTGCATATAAATAGTGTAGACAATAATACAATAATAATAACTCTTCATCCCAGAAATTGACTATAACTTTAGAATCACAAAAGATTTCTTCATTTTTTTGGAGGTGGGGGGGGGGGGTTCAGATTTTTATTCATTATTTTTTCTGAAACAGGAATCGGCCAATTAAAAGAAAAAGCTTTTTCACTCTTTCCTCGTGGCTGCTTTTTGCAAATTTCTGTTTTGAAAAAGATTTTCAAAATAAACAATGAGGAACAAAGTTGTTACTGGCAAAAAAAATGTTTGAACGTGATTTTGTAAGAATTTAAAATATATGACCTGTCTAGTAGATGAGATTGGTGCATTGGGATTAAAACTCAACCCAGACCTAAAGTGGAACTCATCCATACAATCTATTGTTAAAGATGCCAGAAAAACGGTTTGTCCCCAGTAAGTACCTGACTCCTGCTATCTCTTATATAAATCAACCATCCAACTGTGTATAAAATACTGTTGTCATATCTGGTCAAGTGCCCCTGCTGTTCATCTCAGTGTTCTCGACAGGTTCCAAAAGAGAATCTGTAATGTGATAGGTCCCGACCTGGCAGCTCAACCCCAGCCACTTTCTCACCCGCGGGATGTGGCTTCTTTCTGTCTCTTCTACAAATATTTTCATGGCTTCTGCTCCGACAAACTTAGGACACTGGTGCCTTCGCCACAAGAATTTATTCGTGCAACCAGACTGGCAACAAGGTCCCACCCTTTTACAGTTAAATGTAGCCAACAATTCTACTACAGCAGTTTCTTTTCTCGCACTTTCTGCCTTTAAAACTCTCTTCTGTATACTTGCTTTCTTTACAGCTACAACCTCAAGGAATTTAAATGCAATATCAATTTCCATCTCTTATCCACTTGACTGCAGTCCTTTCTGCATCACCCCATGTATCTTGTTCTTTCTCTATCTTCGCAACTGTCTTCACACTTGTGTTCTCATCCTTCTCTTTCCATTTCTCTGACAGCCCCCGTAACTGGTTCGTCTTTCTCTTCACACTCTTCCTGCCTAAACTTTTACTCTCTTATGTAGCCCCCTGTGCATCAGTGGCAGCATTGCCTTGCTTGGACTGAAATGATTAAAAAAAAAATATGGATTAATGTTGATATGTATGGGCAGGAGGTGCACAATCTTCACTTTCCAGTCTCAGTAGAGTCCAAAAGCATCTCCACGTCATTGTGCATTATTTTTGTACCCTACAACTTCTCTTCCCACAGACAAAACATTGCAAACTTCTCGCTGTTCTATCACTATTTCCATGGAAACTGTTCAAAGTACATTAGGGTCCCGGCTATGGCTAAATAATGAATCCTTAAACAAAAACAAAATATTATAATACATATTTATAGTAAAATTACCAACG
Organism: Ascarosepion bandense; assembly: GCA_037127315.1. NCBI lineage: Eukaryota > Metazoa > Mollusca > Cephalopoda > Sepiida > Sepiidae > Ascarosepion > Ascarosepion bandense. The sequence continues at coordinate 5,948,265 of JBBBDQ010000385.1, read as the reverse complement.
ATACCTATTCATAGCAAACTGACCAGCAATATATACTATAGTAGAATTCCCAACAATACATTTTATAGCAAAATGAGCAGCAGTACATTTTATCTGTAGTTGAAAGCATACAATTGCATTCAAAATATATTTACTTGAAGCCATAAAATTGTGTTCAAAATATTTAGATTTTAGCATTAAATAACCCATAGAGGTGTTGATATGCCGCTAAATAAAATCAACCAACCAAAAATCTTAACCTGTTCATGTCTAGGGTTAACCATTATCTTCCCCTGAATATCCGCATAAACTGTGTCTCTTACTCTGTAAACGTCTACTGTGAGTGGTTCTTGGGCCTTGTACAGGATGAACAGCATTGTAATACAAATAATCCTCATGAGCACCAGTGGTCAACATTAGAGCCTCAATAAAAAAAATTACCAAAGCATTGTAAATATCTACTGTGTGATCTGATTGGTGGATAAAATAGTTAAGCTTTTTTCACTTGCAACAGTAGATAGAGTTTGAGCCTCATTCAAAAACCAGAATTTTGAATGTTGATTCTCAAGACAACAGACCCTCCCCTCTTCAAGGATTGCTTCAACACAATCTTCCTAACATGATATGTCATACAAATATTAAGACTTTTTTTTTTAAGACCAAAACCAAAACTGTTATTATTGCCAAGACGGACATTTTTTTTTAATGCTGTAAACTTAAAGTTGGCCAAAATTACTCAAGAAATATATTGTATTTTTATCTTCGACTTTACATTATTGACTTTTACTTGTAAAATGTGTTTCAATTTTTTAATAAACACTCAACTCTTTTATTTCCCTCTTGCCTTTCATTCAAAGATTATTTTTGATGACAGTCAAGGCATTTACAGTGAAAGATCTTTTGCAGACCTGGACCTCTGTGCCCGCAGTAAGATGACGTGTCAAAAGGACGGTTTTTCCATTGACATTTATTTTACTACCTTCACTCTTCGATAATGTCTGTCCTAAAAAGCAATGATTAAAAATGGAATAACCCAAAATATATAATGAAAATGATTTTATACATTTTCTTTTGTTTTTGGGAATTTACAACAAAACTACTAAACACTATTAGATTGCTTATTTACGATAATCATTTTATATTTACATTCTAAAAACTAATCCAATGCAATATTTATCATGTACCAATTTATAAAGTAATAAATAGGAAAATGATCATTTTATTATCATTTACTAAATTACTCAAATATGTGAACCAAGGAAATCCTTATTTACCATTTTATAAAGTTTGAATCAATTTACAATTAACCAATATTTTGCCAACCATTCTAATAATAATATAATAAATAGTATGTAGAAGTCAAATAATTTACCTTCTAACATGGCTGCCTCCTCTTGTGTCCATATCTGAAGACCAGCTAATCTACCTCATTTATAGGAGAGTACCTAATTCAGCATGTGGGTTAGTCCACTTTGCTATAATGGACCTGCCCAACACATTTTCATGAGTGGATTTTATTCACTATATATATCTCTCCATTAAAATACTTGGGTTTTTTCTCATGTAAGTGATTATACAAATCTACTTGTGGGTCAAATCAACTGCAATTAACCAATATTCAACATAGTATAAATAAAAGATGTAGTAAATAAATAGTGTTTATTATTTTTGTTTGTCAATTCTCAAGAACAAAGAAAAATGTATAAACTCACTTTCATATCTTAGGGTTTTATTACAATTCGAATCATCACTTTTTAAAACAAATGTTGCCAAGGAATGAAAGTAGTTAAAAACAAGCAGTCTCATGGTAAAAAAACCCATCCGTTTTACACTCCATTTTATTGTGAGTATGAAAGTTCATGTTTGCCAGACCTTTTATCTTTACTTTCTTTCCCATCATACAAATCTAGAATATTCACATATATGACCAACTTTTACTTTATGCTAATTATTTTTAGTTCTGAATTTGCCATCGTATTAAAATACTGCTTGTTCCTTAGTATGTTCATTGCACCTTGCTATTACATCAGATAAATATTAAACATCATCAAACCTGGTCAAATGAGTGACTGCTTGGGAATACCAAGTACTGTAAGTTTGAATGTGCAGGTGGTGCAATTGTTATTCAGAAAACCAAGTTCAAATTCCAACTAGGTTTGTTATATTCACTTGCAAATGCTTTTGGTAAGGTATGAATCCACCTCTTCTCTACCCAACAATGAGTTAATCAGTAAGATTTATATCACTAAATCATTATCATTTAAAAAAAACATCTTTTTTTTTAAATTCAAAGAAGCTGCAAGCTTTAATTTACATCAAGATTTGTTTGTTTTTTGTTTTTTTTCTTATAAAGTCAAAAATTAAAAATACAGTTGCAGAAAGACATTATGACTTGAAAAAAAAGAAAAAGAATAAGGGAGATTTTGAAACTTACCTTTTCCGCCTACGCAAACCCACTTTAAAGAGAAAAAGAAAAAAAACGAAAATAATTATTAGCATTTGGAAAAAAAGAAGATGAAGGCACCATATTAATACAGTTTTGATAAGCAAATGCTGACAAGTTTAAAATTATGAATTTTGTTTCAAGAAAGTGAATCAAAAGAAAAAAAGATTTCTATTGCTAAAATATGAGTTCAGATTTGCTACGATTTTAAAATAAATAGACAGTCACCCCATTTCTACAGAGAACAAAAAACGGTTTAGTTAATGAATAAATAAAAGTTCAAAAGATTTATCTTCCAACTTTCATCAATACACCACTCATTATGGTAAGACTCTAATGACGTCATGAAAAGATATATAATTTTATTTGCTTCTTAGTTTTGTGATGGGAATGCTTGCATTTATGTAGAAAACACATCTCCTAGAAAATCAACATGCTGCATATGTAATGTATATGTTTGTGTTGTGCAATCAGTCTCGATCTGTCCTACCCTGGGCTAAGTAATAAAACCATAAATTTGGTAACTTACAAAATAAAAAATTTGAAGATTTTAAACTTTCATATGTTTAGATTTTATAAATTCTGCAAAACACAAAGTAAGCAGGTGTTGATAACAATTGTGTTTAAAAGTAAAGCAATGGAAGTATGAGTTCATGACTTTGAGCCAGAGACAATAAATACAACTTCTTACCTGCTCCAAAGAAGGCTAAGGTTGTTTCAGCAAATGATGGCTTCAGTATTTTGAAATGCAAAAGGCTTTGGGTTTATTGAATATCTTCAAAAGAACCACACCATCAATAGAGAATACTATGTCAATTTTCTCAGGCATTTACGAAAGGCTATGAAGACTAAATGCTCAGAAAAACCGGTTTCATCAGCACAATGCTTCAGCAGACAAGTCTTTGATTTCAATGACTGCTCTGCGTGATTGTGGCTTTCAGCTGGTTGATCACTCTTGCTGTTCCTCTGATTTGACCCTATCTGACTAGCATCTGTTCCCCAGCATGTAGAAACACTTCACTGGGAACAGTATCATAGTGACAATGTCACTATATCAGATATTGAAGTTTTCAGAAATTGTTTGGCAATAAATAGGATTCTTTTTTTAAATTTGTAGAAATACTTTTTAGATATGTCATTGATTTAAAATATACTTATGTACACGTAAACTTATATTTTCTTGTACAAGAAATTTTTCACGAATATTAAAGTCAAAAAAGAGAGGGTCATATTATTCACAAATACACATTTTCAGAAATTTCTATTCAGCTTATAAGAACTCTTATTTGAAACAGAAAGATTGCAAATACACCCAGCACAATAGATAAAACACAAAGTAGGTAGGTGTTGATAATAATTGCATACAAAAAGTAATTGATATATCAGCAATATGTTCTTTGGGAATCAGCATAATTCTACATCTTCTTTCAAAGACATTCACTGAAATTGATTAAGCAAATTAATGAAGGGAATACACAAAATCTGTCATGTTTTGATTACATTAATGTTACAGCAATGGTCTATTGCATAAATAATGTACTTTTTTCAGTTTTTTCCACTTGAAAAATGGGGCGATTATTCACTTGACCTTCCCACTAAGGCAGAATGTGACACAAGGTCGTTTTTAATGAGGGGTACCAATATGCATGAACATGCACATGGGCTAAGGACAAAAATTGCCTAGTCCATGCAACCTCTGTCATGATGGCATCAATATTACACTAAGCCAACCTCTCTTAATGTAATGAGGAAGGTCACAAGATCAGGATCCCTGGAATCAGTAACTGTCTCTCATCTATGCGGTATGGGCGTTGTGAAATTCATTGCATTTACTTATGTGCAAATACCCTTGGGAAAGGTATCAATCCATCTCTCCTTCCTCCAGCTATGGATTAAATAGCAGGACAGATTGGGTTCTATAGCCTTGGTTAGCAACCAGTCTACCAAATAAAATGATAGCAACCTACTGCAGGAAAATCTGTTCAGTCAGTCATGATCGCCCAAACAGGTATCATGTATGGCACTTAACTGACTGACTCCAATCTACAATAGCCGGCAAAAACCTTCATTTCATAGGCAGACTATGAAGGGGTGATGCTAGAGCTGTGGAATCTTGCATTCATTAATTTCAACTCTTCTTATAAATAACTACATTGTTTCTTCCCAGGTTCAATGAAAATTTTAAAAGGTAACTTGTAGCAACTGCTCTTGAAAATGGATAAGAATTGGCATCATGGTGTTATCATGTGCCTGCAGAAAAAAAAAGGGTTTGACCCCAAGGACATTTATGTTGACATGGTTTTTACATGAGATGACACTCCAGCTTTATCAACAGTGCAAAATTGGACAACTGAATTTAGGATGGAAAAGGAGAGTTTTGAAAATGACTCAAGAATTGAACATTCTGCAACTGCCACTATTAATGGAAACATTGATAATTTTCACGATATTGTGATGGATGACAGGTGATTGACTATAAATCAAATAGCCAATTTTATTAACACATCCCGTAAGAGAGTTTAGAATAAACTTGGAATGGCAAAAGTTTCTACATGGTGGATGCCTGATCAAAAGTGCAGCAGGCTGATCACATGAATGGAATATATAACATTGTTTGAGGTAGATCCAGCTGGTTTCCTGGAATGTTTCCTAGCCTAGAATGAGTGTTGGGTTTATTACTTTGAGCCAGTAGATAAGCCATACAGATGAAATATTACTCCTTACCTGCTCCACAGAAGGCTAAGGTAGTTTCATCTGAAGGGAAAGTGATAGCCTCAATATTTTGGGATGCAAAAGGCTTTATCAAATATCTTCAAAAGAGGCCACACTATCAATAGAGGATACTATGCCAACTTTTTCAGGTACTTACAAAAATCTATAAAGACTAAATATCCAGGAAAACTGGTTTCATCAGGACAATGCTCCAGCAAACAAGTCTTTGATTTCAATGGCTGCTGTGCTCGATTGTGGCTTTCAGCTGGTTGATAACTCTCACTATTCTCTTGATTTGACCCATCTGACTATCATCTGTTCCCCAGCATGTAGAAACACTTCGATGGAAACTAGTATTGCAGTGACAATGGTTCTATATCTGTTGTTGGTGACTTTTTAAACCAGCAGGATAAACGGTTTTCTTTGAACAGTCAGATGTCAGTTTATCTTGAAAGAAACAATGCAGTTATAATAAGATTTGTTGAAATTGATGTATGCAAAATTTCACAGTTCTGGCATCACACCTTCATAGTCAGCTTATGAAGTTTTCAGCCCACACTCATAAAATAAGGATAGAACAAATACTATGCCGTCATTCCAACCAAAATTCTTGGAAAATAGGGCTGATAATTCTCATGCTGTGAGGTTGCTGTTTTATATTCCTCCATTTTTTGGACACACAGTGTCCAGTTTGAAAACTTGAAATGATTTGACAAAAAAATGAAACAATACAAAATAGATCTGTAAATAATCCTAACATAATTATATTACTTTATAAATAGTGCATAAGCATTTTGAGTTTTACTACACCTTGACAGACATGGTACATCAGGGCAGGGTTCTTCCAAAAGATCTGAGAATGCCCTGAATTTGGATAAATAGTGTATACAGGATGTGCATTGTGGGCCATTGAATATTCATTGTGGGACAAAGAGAAATTGGAGAGCTGAGTTTGAGTTCTAGTTGAATTTGTTGCATTCACTCACACACAAATACACTTGGGAAAGGTATTAATCCATCTTTTCTCCCTCCAGCTATTGGTGGAATAGCAGGACATATTGGGTTCTATAGCCATGGCTGGCAACCAGTCTACTGTAGAAAGAAATGGCAGTCTACTTCAGGAAAATTTTCTGCCTAGCCAGTCATGTCGCAAAAGACACATGCTCACCCAAGTATGTATTACATATGGCACTTAATTGACTTACAGAGCATACACTGGTGCTTGTAATCTTAAATTGCAAAATATAATTTATGTGGATACAATATTAAGATTTTAATGGATAATATGGTACAATTTTTTTAAAAAATCTATGCAGGGATAGCTGTACTATGGGGTCATATTCTATTCAAGTATGTAATTTATTCCGTTTTTACCTTCATACACAAAAAAATACAGTACATTCATTTGACATCTGTAACATGAAGGCTAATTTCCCTTTTTATACAACCCCTGAAAATTTTTATTCAGCTTAAAAAACCTCTGATTTGAAACAGTAAAATTTGCAAATGTACTCAGCACAATAGATAATAAAACACCAAGTAGACAGGTGTTGATAATTTTTTACAAAAAGTATTTGATATATTGGCAATATTTGTTTCTCTCTTCATTCTTAATGAATGACTATTTTAATAGTTTATTAATATATAAAATTTAATAAATTTATATCAAACAGAAAAATATTATAGATTAATCAACATCTTTAAATGTATTTCTGGGTATGTCTAGTTATCAAGGTTTCTGGGAAAGTTGCTAAGTTTTGAAACAGAAATTAGGACACAAAACACAATAACTAAACCCCTAGTTCACTTCTATTCTTTAATGTTGTGAAAAATTAAATATTTTAGAAAATATAAATTATATGTTCTTTTATATTTATATGAGTAAAATTTTAATGGATAATAGTACAACATTTTTAATTCGTCTAGAGATGCCTGTACTACAAGATCATATTATACACAAGGATTTAACTTACTCCTTGTTTTTATTTTCAAATATATGGGATCATATTATACACAAGAACATACGATAAAAACATTGATATCTCTGACATTGAGAGTAAAAGGCATTTTGGCATATCACAACAGTGGCATATATCTTCAGATGATAGATGTTTTCGAAGCTTTTGAAATTAAAAAGGTTCTGTATTTGAATAAATCATGTTTCATACATGTACAACTAGCAGTATAGCCAGGCGTTGCTCGGGTGTAATGAAAGCTTTAAAACTAATCCATGGTCCTGGAGCTCAGACTCAGCCTTACAGAATATTTGTGTGAAGTTTGGTGAGAATTGGATAAAAATTGTGGATTTGTATAAAGGACATACAGGCAGATAAACACACACAAACATCTTGCCTTTTACATATATATATATTCTCGATTTTCTGCACTATTGTAAGAACTGCAACCTTGAAACTTCTGAATATCGTTTCTTATGTCTTTGTCTATGAATGTATCAAATTTGATTAAAATCGGACCACTCCTTCTATAAACCAATTTTTTCAATCATCGATTATCAGTATTTATCGGGGGTACCTCAACACAAAACCTAGCTAAGAACACTTGCAGACGCTTATAGTACAACTGTGTAAATTTTCAAGAAAATCGGTTCAGCCATTTCGGAGTCTATAGGTAACAGACACACAGACAGACACACACACACAGACAAAGTTCCATTTATAAATAAGTTTAGATAAAGTATAAAGTCAAAGAAAGCATACAAATATTAGATGGCAGTGACATCTCTTCAAGAGGATTTTAATTTTGGATTTTAGCAATACCAATTGCAAATTGCTATTTAACTTAAACAGTGCTTTTCAAATTTTGCAACAAACTATAAGACTGGAAAGTTCAGGAAAGAAATCATTCTCATTGGCAAATTGATGCAATTATAGCAGCCAAAATGTCTAAAACAGAGCCTATTATCAAGAGATGTTCTAGAAAAGGCACCATTTTGGATTAGGTAACATGCTGGTGAAGCACTAATTTGTTGATAAAATGTTTGCTGAAACTGAAAGGTTTTCTTATAGATCTGGAAAATGAAGTTACCTAAAATCACTGAGTATATACACCAGGCTCTTGGCAAGAATGGCAAAGCCCGAATTGTTACCCTAGATATCTCCAAAGCGTTTGACAGAGTCTGGCATGCTAGCCTTCTACGCAAGCTGCGAGGCGATGGTATAACTGGATAATTCTTTGACCTTATCAAGTGATTCCTTTCAAATCGCACAATGAAGGTAGTATTGAACGGATATGCCTCCCAATACTATCATATGAATGCGGGTGTCTCTCAAGGATCTATTCTAGGTCCTATGCTTTTCCTTATCTACATTAATGATCTCCCAGATGTAATAAGATCCCAAGTAGGCATATACACTGACGACACTACGGTATCATTGATTCGCCGGGATGTGCACAAAACCCTGCTTTAGTTTACAGGTTTTTACCCCTAAGTATAGCAACTACAGTTAAAATATTTAACATAATCTAAAAATGTAAATATATAATGAAAAAGACAAATGTATATATATATTTGTGTATATATATGGATTACCCCACTTTGCTTTGGCAAAACACTTTTTGGGTGCCTGGACATGGTGTAATGGTTAGCAAGCTTGTCTCGCTAGAATCATTACAGTTGAGTGTGTTTGATCCTTACTGGGCACCCCATAGTTTTGGTCTTGTGCCACATTTAAGCTGTGATTAGAAAACACCCTTTTAGCTTTGGCTTTCAGATGTAGTTGCATGTAGATAGAAAAGCTGCTGACAAGGCACATTAGCTTCTTTGGTCCTGCTTCGACTTTTGAACTCACCCACACGTGCATATGCACATGTGGGTCTATCAAACATGCTTATTACACACACACACACACACACACACACATTCTACTTATAACTTGTTTTTCTTTGTATTACAATTATCTACACATGTAATTCGTTGATTAATACATTCATTGTTGCTTGTTTTATATTCATTGCTTTGAGTTACTAATTTTTACTTGGACTCTCATCCAGTCTGCCAATATTGCTTGCAGGATAAATGTTCCAGGAGCCCCTAAATATTTACTATCTAAAGTGTTAATTCCCGCAACATAAATGGTAACTAATTGTTATGTCGCCAAGTATAATGAATAACTCAACAACAGAATCAGAAATATAAGTTGTATTCTGCGGAAAGACGGTTAGTAGGTACAGAAGTGATTAGTAATATTTACAATAGAAAAGATACAATAGTCCAATCCGTCGTAAGACGTGTGTATAAGTGATTACTTCCGGTACGCCAGTGAAAGTGTGACTAACTCTTGAATTGACTCTCAAGTGACTCTGTAAGTCTCTGTACGACTCTCCACAACTCTCCGTGTAGAGAATCCACCATTGCTATATAAAGCAATGGGAACAGTCCATTATGTAGTCCAATAGGGGCGGCACCCTAACACTAATATTTACTGAAACATCTTACTGTCCTCTTAAAATTATAATATCCTTCATAACACCCCTAAGCACTTGCTGCTTTCTTGGGGGTTCACAGGGCCCATAAGGGGGCATTACTGCCTACATTGAAAATCACTGGTGCAAATGAAACTCGTCCTAACCATGGGAAAGTTTGCATCTCAAAAGTCAGTATTTAAAATATCAGCTTTTACATGAGCATATCAGTCACTTAAGTGCTATACTTGATCACACTTGGGCAATCATGTCTCAAAAGAGACATGACTGACTGGGCAGAAGACTTTCGCGATGTAAGTTGCCATTACTTTCTGGAGTAGACTGGTTATCAGCCAAAATTATAGAACCCAATCTGTCCTGTTATTTAACCCACAGTTGGAGGGAGAAGAGATAGATTAATACCTTTCCCAAGGGTATTTGTGCATAAGTGAATGCAATGAATTCAACTGAAATTCTCACTTGGCTCACCGATTTCTGGTTCTGAGCCGATATCCACATGAATACATGCCAAACACATAAGAAATTAGTAAAATTACAATCATTGATTACCTCACTTATACTCTCTTTCCGTCCAACATTTTTAAATGTTTTGGTTGTTTCTTTTTAAGTTTGAAATGGGGAAAATTTGTCATCATCTCCTTTGCTGAAATAACTCAAGACAAGTTCATTGTTTTGTAAGTTAAATACCTAATCTATATTCTTGTTATGAAGGTATCAGTATTAACTTGTTATGAAGGTATCAGTATTAACTTGTTATGAAGGTATCAGTATTAACTTGTTATGAAGGTATCAGTATTAACTTGTTATGAAGGTATCAGTATTAACTTGTTATGAAGGTATCAGTATTAACTTGTTATGAAGGTATCAGTATTAACTTGTTATGAAGGTATCAGTATTAACTTGTTATGAAGGTATCAGTATTAACTTGTTATGAAGGTATCAGTATTAACTTGTTATGAAGGTATCAGTATTAACTTGTTATGAAGGTATCAGTATTAACTTGTTATGAAGGTATCAGTATTAACTTGTTATGAAGGTATCAGTATTAACTTGTTATGAAGGTATCAGTATTAACTTGTTATGAAGGTATCAGTATTAACTTGTTATGAAGGTATCAGTATTAACTTGTTATGAAGGTATCAGTATTAACTTGTTATGAAGGTATCAGTATTATCTTGTTATGAAGGTATCAGTATTAACTTGTTATGAAGGTATCAGTATTAACTTGTTATGAAGGTATCAGTATTATCTTGTTATGAAGGTATCAGTATTAACTTGTTATGAAGGTATCAGTATTATCTTGTTATGAAGGTATCAGTATTAACTTGTTATGAAGGTATCAGTATTAACTTGTTATGAAGGTATCAGTATTAACTTGTTATGAAGGTATCAGTATTAACTTGTTATGAAGGTATCAGTATTAACTTGTTATGAAGGTATCAGTATTAACTTGTTATGAAGGTATCAGTATTAACTTGTTATGAAGGTATCAGTATTAACTTGTTATGAAGGTATCAGTATTAACTTGTTATGAAGGTATCAGTATTAACTTGTTATGAAGGTATCAGTATTAACTTGTTATGAAGGTATCAGTATTAACTTGTTATGAAGGTATCAGTATTAACTTGTTATGAAGGTATCAGCATTAACTTGTTATGAAGGTATCAGCATTAACTTGTTATGAAGGTATCAGTATTAACAATTTGTTGTAAATAATCAGAAGGCTATTGGTTAAATTGGGCTGCCTGTAATATTGTTCCTCCACAGACGATTTGTAATTTTGCATTAAAGAAATAAGAATTAAGATGATGATAAAGTGGCTGACAAAACTTAATCATTTAACAAATGAATGACAATTTTTCTATATCAAAGGTATATATGTGTAACATATGAATGTGATATGAAATATAAAATAAAAGATTTTCACAATAAAGTTCTTGGAAAATATGTCAACAGAGTTCTCTAACTTTGAATGGAAATGAAAAGGTTTGTACTTGGCTTGAGATTTCAAAATTAGATGATAGTGAAAATATTTCGTTCAAGAATGTTTCTCACTAAGGACTGCTGAAGTCTTGGAAGTAGTTGAATTTTTATGAGTGATAGATTTTCATTTCCAACTCAAGTTACAATTAGTGTTCTTTTTCCAACTAAGGTTTCAACTGCAAATGGTGTCCCTTTCCAACTGGTGTGTTCAGGCACATTTTCTCTTTTTGATCCTGTCTGGCCACACATTTCATGTGTGGCCTGATTGGGCATGAAATTCAAATTCTAGGAAAAGGTTGTTCTGAGTAATTGTATAATTCACACCAATCAGCGTTCAGACAGCTTGCATAACAACAAACTTGGAGAGACTTGTTGTCGCTTGTTCTTCAACGGAATAACAATTAAAAATGCACTGTAACACTATATAGTATTAATGAAAACATTATTTTCTTAAACTGAAACATAAATATTCAACTTTAAACAGAAACTATATGAATTTATTTGTAGTTACTTGTACGTTTCTTTTTTTGAGTGACTTGAATCTCTTTAAAAAACATACACCAATTTATTTTGAATGTTTTTATTATACCAATCTCAAAGGGTTCTGATTATATACTGAGGATGAGTTCTTTATATTTGTTCATTCTATTCATTATACACTGCATAATTTGAGTACGTGCCTTATTATATATATATATATATATATATATATATAATATTCCTATGTACGGATGCTCAGTGGTGATATACAATTATTTTTTCTGGGGTTTAGATAGATAGCTCAAGCAAGAGATAATGACTATAGTTAGGTTAATATGGTAGTAAATCAAAGGAAGATTGTATGGAGGATAAAAAAAGACTTTAAAATCAGCATTAAAAATCTTGTCATTTACTTTTTCTCGGCTTTAGAACCGCAGACCAAACATGTGAACAGTGACAAGGTTTTAGAGAGGATGGACACGAAAAAGGAAACTGATACTTAACATCAAGAAAAGAAAGCTGAAATTTCTGGGACATGTAATGAAGAAGGAGGGCTTAGAGAATCTGATACTCACAGGGAAAGAGAGACGGGGTAAAGCAATGCATGACATTTTTATAGGTTTAAGCAAATGGATGGCAAAGCAAGGTTTGGGAGGGGTAACATCACAAAATAAATACAATTCCACAAGAAGGGAACTAACAACTGCACATCTGGCAAAATTTCAAAAAACTCAAATGTACAAGCTCCTTAGATAAATTATTCCAGGTCTTTGGTATTCTATTTGTATAATTTCATCCCAGGATAATTTTAATTTCCACAAATTACTTAGAAGTATTCTCCCTTTAATAGTCAGTGGCGAACACAAAGGCTAGGGGTCCTACACACTAGAATTTTGTGCCAGTATTTTTTTTTTGTTTTTGGTGTTGGCAGAGGGATTTAAAACTGCCATTGAAATTTTTAAAGTATCTTTGACAGTATTATACTTATATCCTAAAATTAAGTCACTACTATATTCTACAATTTTTTTATCGTCTTCTAGACACTTCTTGAATTCCTTGCAATTTGAGTTACAACTCAAAGTTTCTATCTGCTATTCTTTCCATGGATTTTTTATATAAGTCTAACAATTCTTCAAGAGAATCCCTTGCCCTAATCAACAGGAAAGTTCTCTTAACATGAAAGGGCATAAAACATTAGGGTATTTGTTAACATGGTATTGGAATGCAAAATTTAATATAAAAGGATTTGCTATAAACCCAAAGATTAAAGTTGGAAACTAAATTTTTACCTTTTTTCAAAAAAAATTAAAACTTAATCTTACTATTTTCGTTTTTCAACTTGATCATAAGAAAGATCTTACTAATATCAGCCAAGAAAGTATATTTCTTACTTGAAAGTGTCATTATCAAATCTAACATGTTGTTCATTCAAATTGACACCAGGGTAAACGGCTTCATTTAATGATGTTGCATTACCAGTTTCAAGTGAACAATTAAATACTCATCTAATTTTATTAATGGTCTGTTCATTACTTTTAATTAAATGCCTTAATTAATTAAAGGCCTTATAGCTATCCAAATATGTTTTCTATTCTCTTTAGAGGCAGCTGATATATGTTTCATGTGTGTGGGGTGTGGGGGGGGCTCAGCTATGCTTGTCAAATTAGCCTCATGCCAAACACAACCAAAGTCCCTAGAATTTAAGATATCATCAGATTGTTTGAAGACTATAACAGATTTGTAAATAGTAAAATACTCAAGGAGAAGATGCATGTAGTTTATTAATTTGCATGAGTGAAATGTTCAAATAGAAAAATGATGTGGTTAAATGTTCCAGAGAAATAGTAGTAAGTAGCTAAGTGTCTCGGAAGTTTACACTCATAGTAACAGAAGGTATGCATGCAAAAAAGATTAAAAAGTCTTATGTTCCTTTCCTTTTTATGGCCGGAGAAAAAGTGAAGAGGAAAGTCAAGCAATAAAGGAAATTGTACTTATCGAAGTTAGTTGAAAATGTCCTGTTGTTGTTCTTGTTGTTTTTTTTGGCGGTGTGGAGTGAAAACGAAGAAAAGAAAATTAGAAGAAGAGGTAGAATGAATGTATGTTGGCGAGACATGACCTCAGTTTGAAGTTTCTTCCTTATATGGCGAGGAGATGCTTCAAATACCGCTGACTGTTTTTTTTGATGGTCAAGCGATGTGGTTTAAGTAGTGGATTTTAGTCATGTGACCGGCTCCAGTAGACATTTTCATTCTTTAGGTGTAAAAAAAAAATTGACTGGCGTCATAGATTAATTTGCTATTTCCTATCCCATCAGCATCCAGAATTTTACTTTTCACAAAAACATGTGAAATTTGCCTTGGTCTGGGTTTTTCCAAAATGTTTTTAGTCGTTTGGATCCAATTTTGCGGACGTGCAATTTTACTTTTTTTCATTTGAGTTAATTGTTAGATGATAGAGAATTTGTATCCTGTACATGTTACCCTCTTTTTCCTGCTCATAAAAAACAGTGAAATGATCATGAAGTAAGTCTTTTTCTAAGATTTTAACTACCCTATTTAAAACCTTTAAAGCAACAGCATTATTAGAAGGAACTAATTTTTAATTTTTTTTTATTCCACAGAAGTTCTATGTAGTAAGTATCGTTTTTAAAACTAATAAAGTTTCGGAATTGTTCTATTTGTTCTTTCCCAAAATCACATAAGGCATTTTCATCTTATAATCCTAAAGACTCCAGAATAAACATTTTATCCAGATTTATTTCTACCATGCTCTTTTCAAACCCGTCACAAATAGTGTCAAATTAATCCACATTTAGGGACCAAACAAAATTCATGTGAGTGACTGGACAGGAAGAACACCTTGATATGATGGTATAATAGCCATCACAGTTATTCTTCCCTACTTCTATCTCATGGTTTTGCTCTGGAAGCAAGAAATTAGATTTATTTCCAAAAGGAATTATGCAAGTTGGAATTCTCCATGCCAATACCTTCATGCATTTTACTAACTGCATTGAAATTGTGGACTGATTAATATCTACCCCTAATAATCCTCAAACAATAATTCATTATTGTCCATATTAGAAAAATTGCCAGCTATTTTGTAGTTGAAACTCTTTAAATTATAATTTTTCCCTTGACTGACAAAATTAAAATTAATATCGGATCCATAATTGATTAAAATCAGTAATGTTTTATAATACATACTAAATATTACATTAAATTTTGTTTGTTGCAAAAATTTCCTCCTGGAATCAAGAAATGTCTTTACATCATATTTTCTAGTGGAAGTGTTTTTTTTTTTTTCATTATTTAATTTTTTAAGGACTAAGTCTGAAACAAAAATTTGCTCTGACTTCCAGTGTCAATTTTTTTATTATTAAAAGAAAAAACTGTCTTCCAAGGTGAAAGATACTTTTACTATAGGGAGTAGAATATTCTCTTTTCCAATGGATACTTTAGTAGTTAATTAGGTTTTCCCACCTTTGGAACATAGTTTTCACATGGGGTTTAGAACAGATTTTACAAGAATATAGTAAACTATTTTTACTAGCCACATTTTAAAAACTTTATTATTAGTGTTAGAACACAAATGACATGAATTTAATTCTTTACATTTCCCTGATTTTGCACTTAAAAAAAGATAATTTTTACCATAGTGCTCTCTGTAAAAATTACACTTGTGATAATATTTGTTAGTACTAAAATTTTCTAGTATAGAGTAGTTAGATCTTTTTTTTTTTTGTGGATTTAATTAAACCCTTTTGTTTTCCCTCTATTACTACTACTGCCTCTAAATTTTTATTTCGTTAACTTTAATGATTTTATCGTCTCACTAGATTTATCAAAACTTTTCTGCAGTGAAGGATAATTTCTACCTGTTACATGAATGATTTCTTTTTTTAAAATGTCTAGCAATTTAGTAAATATGATGAAACTTAAATGTCTGTTACCATGTGAACATTCCTCTAAAAGATCAAGTTTAAAGCCATTCTTTAATTCGTATACATCTGTCTTCACCTTGGTGATATAAATGTTTACAAAATACTAAATCAACATACTAAGCAGGGGTTCAGTCATTGATCTGCTTGAATATTTCATTAATAATGAATTGTCTGTCTAAAAATTCTTCATTTAACAAATCAATAGTTACATCATAATTATCATAATTAATTATAAGATGCTGAATTATTTGTGCAGTATGGCCTGTTAAACATGCTTTTAAGTATTTGTCTATATTTCTGAGATGAGGTAGTATTTACAGTATTTATATTATTTGGACTATTGTTCTCATCTTAAGGACACATGGCCCAGTAGATATAGACGTTGGTTAATTTCTGTCACTTGATCCAAAGAGTTGTGAGTTCAATATTAGGCTACAACAGTGGTGAAGATGTAACTTACAGGATTAGAGAGAGATCACTCATGGCTACCAAAAGAGGCACTACTATGCAAGGATGGAGTTCAGATACCCCAGTGATTCTAATTTTGGGTTTTGTTCAAAATTCCTAGCACCGGAAGAAGGCCAGAGTGTACAATGACTGAAATGTCATACAAATGGCAACAAAGATGAGGACAGTAGTGTGAATAATGTAAATAATGCTTTTAAGTGTTGTAATTTTATTTGAAATTTCGAAAGAGAAAAGTTTATTTTTCAGAACTTTCTTGTCCATAAATTGAAAGAATTAAATTATTATTTATCTATTTTATTTATTTATTTATTTTATTTTTTTTTTTTTTGCAGGATCTTTACCAGAGCTGGCCAATGTAATTGACAATCTTTTCTGATGTGAAAACCAGCAGAGATATTTTTGAATGACTCAACAAGGTGAAAATGAACATAATTTAAAAAGAAGTGTAACTCTAATAAATAAAAATTAAAAACTATAATCTTCAATACCATTTGATAGCTGCCTTTCATATTTCTTCTTGATAAATTTTGAACAATGCCATTGTAAATAATTTTCATGTTTTAATTTTGTTTTTTAATCATTACGGTCCTAGCAAGACAATAGAGCTTCTAAGATGCAAGGGATTACTGAATGTGAGAGAATGAGAAAAATAAAATATTATTATGGAGAGAGAATAATACAAGAACAGGAATAAAAATGACAGAACATAATAATTGACATTGAATTCAAATTTTTGATGATCAAAGATGTCTGGGAAGCAAGAAGCCAAAAAAGAGATCCATAAGCAAAAAGCATGAGAGAAGAAACAGCATAGAACTTACAGTTACATTTAGTCATTATAGGATTTTTTCTTTATTTAGTCTACAGTTTCTATTTCTTTATTCTGTGAATTTCCATGCAATCTTAGGTATTACAGTGGACTGATTTTCTGTTGCTTTCTCCAAATTTTGGAATTCAGACTTTTCCTTTTCTTAAACTGGTTCCCAGCCAAGTCTAGAAAACCCATTCTATCCTACTATTAACCTGTAGTGAATTCCGATTAAAATAAAATAAAGCATAAGAATAACATATAAAAATAAAAATGAAAGAATTAAAATTAAAATAAGGCATTTGTACTTTCCTTTAATATCTCTCTCTCACTCTCTTTTCTTCTCTCTTTTTCCACCCCCTCTCTCTCTCTCTCTCCTCACTCTATATACTTCTCTCTCAACTAAAGAGAAAGCAACCCTCAAATAAAAAAAGAGGAAGAAAAATTACTGAAGCAGACCAAACAACGCCGGAAGTGTTCAAGGAACAGGGACTACTCATTTGTGACTGAAAACTAGCAAAGATCAAGCAGACTCCGTTATAAAAAAAATAAAAACAAGAAAAGAATTTTGACCAATCAAAAAATGAACACAAAGATACTTCTGATGTTAGCCGTAACTATGGTGCACACCAGAGTCTCGGAGCCTGGTCAAAAGGATGTAAGTTCAAACTTCTAAGATAGGCGAGAAGAGTGACAACCAAAGTCGCGACTGCTAGAAAAACCAGCTATGCATGACGTGTGATGTTAAAAGGTCATCTGCTAATCATATTTCTGCCCTTCTTAGGGCTGAGACAAACACAGTAGATTGACACTGGCCTCTTTCTGAAATGACTACGACTATTATCAAGTACTGGCTACCAAACTCTCAAATACCAAACCGAAACGGACCTTTTCCAAACTACTACCAGCTAGTGATGAAAAGACAAGAGAATTTAATGTTATATTAACAATTATTTTCATAAGTTAGTCTTTAGTGCAGTAAATAAATGTTTAATCGTCTACGTTGTTTTTGTTTTTGGGGGGTTTTTTTTTGTACAAACTCTTTTGAGTAGAAGAGTATTTTCAAGAAAGCCAGACAATTTGTGGAAAAAAATTGTTACATGTTACATCTTTTAGACTTAGCAGTTCCATGTGGTAATCTTTCGGAGTTAGCAGCTACATGTTACGGCTTTCAGACTTATCAGTGTCATGTGGAAATCTTTCGGAGTTGGCAGCTAAATGTTACGTCTTTCAGACTTAGCAGTTCCATGTGGTAATCTTTCGGAGTTAGCAGCTACATGTTACGTCTTTCAGACTTAGCAGTTCCATGTGGTAATCTTTCGGAGTTAGCAGCTACATGTTGCGTCTTTCAGACTTAGCAGTTCCATGTGGAAATCTTTCGGAGTTAGCAGCTACATGTTGCGTCTTTCAGACTTAGCAGTTCCATGTGGTAATCTTTCGGAGTTAGCAGCTACATGTTACGTCTTTCAGACTTAGCAGTTCCATGTGGAAATCTTTCGGAGTTAGCAGCTACATGTTGCGTCTTTCAGACTTAGCAGTTCCATGTGGTAATCTTTCGGAGTTAGCAGCTACATGTTACGTCTTTCAGACTTAGCAGTTTCATGTGGATAATCTTTCGGAGTTAGCGGCTACATGTTACATCTTTTAGACTTAGCAGATATATGTTGAAATCTTTTGGACTTAGCAATTAAAACACCCTTAAAATTGTTGTTGACTTGTTGGGGTTAATTTTCAATTTATGGAAAATATTTTCCAGATTTACAAACCAACGATAGACAGATTCTTAAGCCCTTGTAAAAACCCAGATGCAGCCTTCTGTGGTCGTTTTTTTCTTTTAAATAAAAATCTTCAGTTAGCAGACAACTACAGAAAACATTTGGATTTCACAGTGAAAACATTTTGTCATGAATGCATTCAGAAAAGAATGTGAATTGTTACAAGCCACTGCAGACGGTCGAAGGAATATTGATATTTGCAAGTCAAACTCTACTGCAACTAGAAAAAACAAACAACAACAAAAAACACAAAAATATTCCTGAATAGAAAAAAGACATTTCAAAATATTGCAATATGCCCCAGATTCGCTCATTGGATAAAAGTAGATTTTTTCGTTTTTAAAAAGTTAGGTTCCATCTTTGTTTTTCTGCTTTCCTGAAAGTTGCTTTCTTTGTATTCCATTTTTTCGAAATTGTAAGCCTTTTGTCATTTTAGGAATTGTAATCCCCCTTTTTTTAAAATCATATTAGAAATCATTATCCTGCCTTAAAAGTCGCACAAAAGGAAACGTTTGTGCAAATTTTGTTCCTACCATAATAAATGTTTTTCTTTAATATTTTACGCAGTGGTTAAGACTTATTATTTGCGTTATTTCAACTTATTTTTGAAGGATAAGAGAAGCAAGAGTTCACGTTCCTATTCTATCCCTATTGTGTTTGGGACAATCGTTTAGGTTTCAATGCCAAGAAATAGAATAGAATACGGAAAACTACACAAGGAAATAAAAAGAAAATGCAGACAGGCTGAAGAAGAATGGCTCAACAACAAATGTGCCGAAGTAAAGAGATAGAGCAAGACTAATAAAGAAGAAATGCATAAAAAAATAAGGGAACAGACAGGACAAAAAACATGCTCTTCAACGGGAGGTATAAAATCCAAGGATGGAACGATCATATTGGAAAAAGAGAAAATACTCCAACAATGGGAAGAATATATAAAATATCTCTTCCAAGACAAGAGAGAGCAACAGATAATAAAAAGAAAAAGTTGATGACGGACTAGAAATATTAAAATCCGAAGTGAAAGCTGCAATGGCTAAACTGAATAGGAAGAAAGCAGATGGATCAGACGGCATTGTAATAGAGATGTTGACTGCCTTAGAATATTTTGGCATAAAGAAAATTACGGAAATAATAAATGAAATCTACAACCGTGGTGTAATACCAGATCACTTAAGCAAATCAATTTTCAGACTGGAAAGAGGACAAGAACAGAGCGGTTTTGTCAAGGACACTGGAATAAGGAATGCTATTTTTATGCTTAGGACGCTATCAGAAAGAGCGATACAAATGAAGGACGTTTACCTGTTTTATAGACTATGCCAAGGCATTTGACAAAGTACGACACAAAGAACTGATAGAAATGCTCAGCAACCTCAACATATTTGGCAAAGACATCAGACTAATCAAGAACCTCTACTGGCAGCAAATTCACATGCATACAGACAGGAAATGAATTCAGCAGATATACAAAGATAGAAAGGGGCGTATGACAAGGGTGTGTCTTTTCACCAGATCAATTCAACTTGTACAGCGAGACTATTTTGAGTACCCTAGAAGTTACACCAGGATTCGTCATTAGTGGTCACAATCTGAACAACATAAGATACGCAGATGATACAGTGCTGATTGCTGACACGGAAAAAAAACTACAAAACCTTCTAAAAAAGGTAGATGAAGAAAGCCAAAAGAAAGGACTACACATAAATTACAAAAATAAACAACCCGAATGTATAGTCCTCAGCAGACAGAGGAGCCCAAAATGCCAGTTACTGTTTGGGGATACTAAAATCAAGCAGGTACAAAAATTCAAGTACTTTATTAGTGTCTTAACAGAAGAGGGAAAGTGTGACACTGAGATCTGAAGGTGAATTGGAATAGCTAAGGACGCATTCCAGAAACTGATCAGAGTATTAAGAGACAGAAAAATTTCGCTAGAAACAAAGAAGAGAGTTCTGGATTGCTATGTGATGTCTGTCTGTCAATATGGCAGTGAATGCTGGACAATATCATCAAAGATGAAGGAAAAACTTGAAGCTGTTGAAATGTAGTTCTACAGAAGGATGCTGCGAATACCATGGATCGAGCATGTGAGCAACGATGAGTTTTTGGAAAGGATGGAAACGAAAAGGAAATTAATACTAAGCATCAGGAAAAGACAGCTGAAGTTACTGGAACATGTAATGAGGAAGGGAGGCTTGGAGAATCTGATGCTCATAGGTCAGATAGAAGGAAAAAGAAACTGAGAAAAGTAGCGCATAACATATTTGAAAGGCCTGAGCAGGTGGATGGCAGAGTTTGAGTGGAGTAACAGGAGAATGTGTGGCAAGAGCCACCAGGGATAGGGAGACGTGGAAAGCTATGATCGCCTACTTCCTGAAAGGACAAGGCTATAGAAGAAGAAGAAGAAGAAGAAGAAGAAGAAGAAGAAGAAGGGAGTTTTATTTTGATACTTTCTCTTTCAGGATAACAGTTATATACAAATAAATATGAGGCAGCGTCATAGTTGGAAGTATTAAAAACTAAATTCTCAATGTTGTCTAGTGAGTAATCGCACATTGGAAATAATAAACAAGAAGAAATACAGATAAATGAAAGAAAAAGCCTCTTACTTAAATGTCATAGTGTTTCGCCAGAAGCATCTATGCTCAATCGGTATACCCCAAGCATTTATAGGATACAAATTCTATATAATCTAACCATTTAATTCAAACGAAAAAAGTAAAATGGCATACCCGCAAAATTGGATCAAAGCGACTAGAAACATTTTTGAAAAAGCCAGACTAAGGCAAATTTCACAAGTCAGTGTGAAAGTTAAGATTCTAGATTCTGATTGGATAGGAAATAGCAAACTGATCTATAACCATGGTCATTTTTTTCACGCCTAGAAAATGTGTATGCTGTTCGGAGCCGATCACATGACTAAAACTCACTACTTATTCACGTCATTTGACCGGTCAAATCACTCCGAGATGGGAGTGTTGATTTGAATGACCTCACACAGTGTAAGGAAGAAATTTCAAGACGCCGACCTTGTCGTGTCTTGTCGATAGGCATTCGTTCTACCTCTCCTTCCAATTTTCCTTTGTCTTCACCCACACACCGTCAAGGAAAACAACAAGATACTTCAACTGACTTCGATAAGTACAATCTCCTTTATTGCTTGACTTTTCTTTTCACTTTTTCTCCGACCATAAAAAGGAAAAGAATACAGACTTTTATTAGCAACCTTTTTAATCTCTTTACATACACAAATTCTGCTACTATCAACTATGAACTCTATATTTCCGTGGAACTTTTAACTACATACATTTTCTATTTGAACATTTTCTTCTTATATATTTATGTTATTCTGTTCCCTAAATACAATTTCCCTTTTTTTTAATTTATTTTTTTTTATAATCATATCGCCTCAAACAAGGCAATTTACTGTCACTGGTACGCAGGGGGTTATAGGAGGAATATTATGAGGAAGAGTGACAGGTTATAGGGAGTATCGGAAATTGTAAGAGAAGGATGAGAATACTGATGAGAGTGGAGTGAACGGAGAAAAGAGCACGAGAGAGAGGATGCAAGTTAGTGAGATAACTCTCATCAGTATTCTCATCCTTCTCTTACCATTTTCTGATACTCCCTATAGATGAAGGGAATTCCACAGGTGGAAAGTGCGAGAAAAGAAGCTACTGAAGTAGAATTTGCGTTTACATTTTATTGGTTTAACAGTAAAAGGGTGGGACCTAGTTGCTTATCTTGGGGCTCGTGTAAATTTATGCATAGGAGGCATCAGGGAGCTAAGTTTATCGGAGCAGAAGCCGTGAAAATATTTGTAGAAGAGACACAGGGAAGCCACATTGCGCCGGTGAGAAAGTGACTGTATCTGAGCTGCCAAGTCGGGATCGATCACATTATAAACCGTTGGATTTTGTCAAAGACCCCTAGGTGGATAGCAGAAGCACTTGACCAGATATGCCAGCAGTATTAAATGTACGGGCGAATGGTAGATTTATATATGTGCAGGATGGTTTCAGACGGAAAAAACTTCCTGACCCTACACAGAGAACCGACCTTCTTAGCAGCGGATTTAGCTATAGATTCTATATAGTCATTTAACTTGAGGTCTGTTCAGAGAGTTAACCCTAGGAGGCGCAGTGTTTTGCTTTCAGGGAGACTAGCCTGATCCATGCTAATGGGGAATAGGAGCAATTGTATGTGATGGTTAATAGATAGCAGCTTCGTTTTGGAAGCATTAAAATTTACGGGCCATTTCTTACCCCAGTCCACTACGGATTGGAGGTCCTTTTCAAGCTCAGTGGCGAGGTTTGCTTTGTCAGGCTCGGCAGATTTTTGGTAGAGGCGAGAATAAACCGTAGTGTCGTCAGCGTATATGCCTACTTGGAATCTTATTACATCGGGAAGCTTGTTAATGTAGATCAGGAAAAAGCGTAGGACCTAGAATAGAGCCTTGAGGGACACCCGCGTTCGTATGATAGTATTGGGAGGCAAAACGCTTTGGAGATATCTAGGGCAAAAGTTCAGGCTTCGTCGTTCTTGTCTGATGTATACTTTACAAATTCGTTATTTCTGTTCAGATAATAAAACATTTTACTTTTATGTACAAACAAAACACATTTATTCTTCCAACCATCCATTCAACTTTCTGATATTTTAAATTGTGGGGACTTCAGTTGTGTTTGGCACAAGGCCTTTTTGGCAAGCATAACCGACGCCCCTACACATTTATAGATAATAGAAAAAGAAAATGTAGACAGGATCTGTAGCGGATCAGATTTAATCAGATTCGCCAACAAAGCCTAGTCGGAGGTACCAAAATGTAGTGGCATGGTAGTTAATTATGTGATCAAGTAATTGCTAAGTTACTAGCGTGTTCAGAATCCAGTCCACAAATATTTAATTTTGTACATTGACGAAACAAAAAAAAAAATCTGTAAGGTGACAAACAATAACAATTAATAATAAACAAATTTGTATCGAATGATACAGAAGTTAACTCTGTTAATAAATGTTCCTTTGATATAATGTGGTGAATGTCAACTGAAATGGGTTTGTGTTTTAGAGTTAAAATTGAAGTGAGTGGAATAAAGTTGAAAATTAAATTTCTTACTTGAGGATTCAGGTTCGCACCGCATGGCGAACGTGGTGGGCGATTGTTGTTCTGTCTATTACATGGCGGCTTGCATGGGCGTCAGCTTCCTGGCCGAACTGAAATTCTCGCTGGGTTTCTTCCTTTAAATACTGACATATACTTGTTGGTGAAATTTCGCTCGCAACTACGTGTTCTATGACGTTTTCATGTGCCTACAATTAATTAACCAATCAGCGATGGTTATTCTTAGCTGTCTGATCCGTTTGGCGTTTAGTTTGCACAGATCTTTTAATATCATTACGTGCGATTAAAAAAGTTGTCGCCAGAACATTTTCTTCACTCACATGTTATGCGAAGGGCCAATTGTCGTATCTGCTTTTTCAATAAAACTTACGAGGTGGATTCCACAGATCCGTCTACTTTTCCTGGGGGTCAGAAACTAAAAAAAATGTCTGGCTTAATTTCCCTGCACATGTGGGTTGTTACGTGGTAATTTTTTTGTAAAAGCAGATTATTATTCGTGTATCTCTACAAATGTATTTAGTATTTAGTAGCCTTGTGCCAAATTAGATAAGCTAAGTAAATATGTACTGTGAGTCAGTTAAGTGCCATGCGCGATACACGCTTGGGCGATCATGTCTCGAAAGAGACATGACTGACTGGGCAGAAGATTATCCCGCAGTAGGTTTGCCATTGCTTTCTGCGGTAGACTGGTTGCCGACCAAGGCTATAGAACCCAATCTGTCCTGTTATTTAACCCATAACTGGAAGGGAAGAGACGGATTAATACTTTTCCCAAGGGTATTTGCGCGTAAATGAATGCAAGTTATTCAACTGGAAATTCGAACTCGGTTTTCCCGATTTCTCGTTCCGAGCCGATATCCACTGCGCCACAACGCACACCCCGCCTCAAACAGAGATTCAATATAATTCAGAAATGATGGCTTATATATCAATTTAACTGTATTTCTTCGTTTTTCTTTAGTCTTTTTTTTGTTTTGTTTTTTGGGCAGTCCCCCAACCGACGCAGTAAAGCGTAAAATATCGATCATTTAAATATATATTATGAATTTATAATAATACACAATTAATAAATTGATTTCATGCGTTATACAGTGAAATCGCGATAAATAACTATTGTAAAATGTAAGCTATCTAATGATATCTTATTCATTTATATTTTAATTTAATCTTTCCTCTTCATAGAATCGGTAAAACCAGGTCTAAAATATTCTAGTTAACTACTATTGCCTGACACCGGTCCGTTGCTATCCACATCTGGGCGACTGGGAAATAAAATAGTTTTTAAAATTGAAACCGATTTATCGAAATTTATAAAATTCACTTTTTTGTTTTGCATCTTAAAGTAATAAAATGTCACAAAAAATGACCCGGAAATTAGGTCTATTTAGATTTTTAACTGCATT
Source organism: Ascarosepion bandense (assembly GCA_037127315.1). NCBI lineage: Eukaryota > Metazoa > Mollusca > Cephalopoda > Sepiida > Sepiidae > Ascarosepion > Ascarosepion bandense. The sequence continues at coordinate 5,922,700 of JBBBDQ010000385.1, read as the reverse complement.
TTCAAAACACGTTGCCAGGCAAAATATAAACATAACCTCTTCACATTCATTTTGTATTCATTCGCTTGTTTGTTTTAGTTGTTCTCGACTTAAGTACAGAAAGAATCTTGTAGCTTTGTTACCGTTTATTCATTTAAATATTAGTTGTAATCGTTGCGTTAGAGGTTTTATTTAAATATATCTTTTTATTTTCAGTATATTGAATAGACTAAGAGGAATTATTTGTAGGTCTGTCAGAAGGTGTGAGTTGGACACATCGAGTGTAATAAGGTCCCAAGTCGAAGCAGCTTCAACAGATTTTATGGGACGAGAATTAAATTCTTTATAATTTGTGTTTTCAAACAATGACCACCGAAATTGAAGCTCATATCACAAAAAAGTATGAAATCAAAAAGAGACTCGGCAAAGGGGTGAGTAAGAAAAAAAAAAGACATATTTTAATTTTATTTTTTTATTTTTTTTAAACGTGTCCATATGGCGTATCCAATTGTTTGTAGCTTAAATTTTTATAGCAGGTGTCAAAACCTGTGTCTAACGATAAAACGGATATGTGCTTATGGGTGTGAGTGTGTGCGTTGTGCGTATATATACACTGTGTATGTCTATGTGCGTACATACGCGCGTGTTCGTATGTGTTTTGAAGGTATGGGGGCGAGCTCCTGTGAAAAATATATTCGACTTATAAAGTACTTTAAAAAAGTGAACATTTTTTATCACTGATCGGAACATTGATTATCTTTGATCGTCAGTTCTTTATAATGGTACGTGGATTTCTCTAACAAAAACAAACAAAAACATTATACACGCACACACATTACATAAGTTTTTACCTATTACAAGGCCCGCGGGCCACTGGAGGTAGAGAGCTAGGTTAAGGGTCAATTTATACTGACAGGAGGAGAAGATAACGGCTAACTCTAGAGTAGCCTTCAACAGGTTAAGATTCAAGTGAGCAGAGAAACATCCTCTTCTTGAGAGACTGTTCCACAGAGCAGTAGTTCCGGGAAGAAGCTGTTCCAGTGGAACTTACTTCCCACTGGTGGAATATGGAGGGCAGTTATTGACAGTATATAAAAAAAACTGATAAGAAAGTAATGTAAAATTAATTATTTAAAATTTTGTTTTTGTTTTTTATTTTGTTTTGATTTTTATTTTGTTTTGTTTTGCTTTTACAATTATTTTTTTTTTCACCCTATAAAAGGTCCAAGGGCCACTCGATGAACAGGATTACAGAATAAGAGGCAGAGCTTTATGAGTTTGAGTTGTGGGTTATCTAATGCCAAAAAGATGGAGTTTTAGGGTATTTTTATTTATTTAATTTATTTTTAAATCTTCGGTCAAGAAAGCAGGTTGATTTAGTCAGATTTTGATGAAAAAGTTTTATTCTTTTTTAAGAAAACTCAAAATGTCTTCTATTTGTGAAAAGCAATTTGTAGAAATCAGGTTTCACTAACGTATTTTTGTAAAGAGGGTTTTATTACAGGTATTTTTTTAATTGCTGGTAAATCTTTTTCCTTCGATTTTCTTCCAAAATATACTGCTGGTAATATTTTCTTCTTCAAAAAATATTTCTGAAATTTTTACTATAAAATTATATTTTTGTACTTTCATAGTGTTTTGTCCCCAGTTTGGGGGTTAGCTATTTGCCCATAGCTGGGACCCTAACTGGTCAAAACAAAACCAACCAAGCAACCAACCAACCAACCAAAATCCAAATATTTAGATTTCGCCATTAAATAACCCATACAAGTTGATACAGCCCTGGTTATATCTCTTCAGACCCTCATTCAGTCAGTTAAGTGCCATACGTGATACACGCTTGGGCGATCATGTCTCGAAAGAGACATGACTGACTGGGCAGAATATTATCCCGCAGTAGGTTGCCATTGCTTTCTGCGGTAGACTGGTTGCCGACCAAGGCTATAGAACCCAATTTGTCCTGCTATTTAACCCATAACTGGAAGGAAGAGACGGATTAATACCTTTCCCAAGGGTATTTGAGCGTAAGTGAATACAATGGATTCAGCTGGAATTCGAACTCGGCTCCCCGGCTTCTCGTTCCGAGCCGATATCCACTGTACCACAACGCACATTAGGAGGTGTAAAAAGTGCGTCGTCCTACACAGCCAGCAAAGTAAAACTAAATATTCTCACCAACAAGCTGTCTCATAGTCCTCGAAAATCCCTTAAGATATCAGAAAAATTTCTATCAAAAAGAAGTTAATTGCATCACTTCATCATCATCATCATCATCATCATGTGTAGTATCTCTTCAGGACGTAGGCGATCATGGATTTCCACTTGGCCCTACCTCTTGTCGCTCTCAATATTTTTTCCGCTTGGCATCTATCCTAAACCCCGCTCCGCTATCCATCCTATTAAATATGTATCACGCTGCTTTTCCCTGTCTCCTTTTTCCTTCTGTACGTCCTGTGAGTATTAAATTTTCCAAACCCTTCTTCCTCATTACGTGTCCCAGAAACCTCATCTCTCTCTTCCTGATATTATGTAGGTTTCTTCTAGTTTGCATCCTCTCCAACACCTCTTCGTTGCTCACGTGCTCGGTCCATGGTATCCTCAGTATCCTTCTGTAGAACCACATTTCTGCTGCCTCAAGCCTCTCCTTCATCCTTGAGGAAATTGTCCAACATTCACTGCCATACAGAAAGACAGATATCACATAGCAGTCCAGCACTCTTTTCTTTGTTTCTAGGGAGATTTTCTTGTTTCTCCGAATTCTGGTTAGCTTTTGAATGCATCCTTGCCAATGCATCTTCATATCTCAATGTCGCACTTTCCAGTCTTTGTCAAAATACTTCTCAGGTTATTTAAACTTATTTACTCATTTTATTTTAGTTTCTCCGACCTGTAGTTGACATTTTGGGATCTTCTTTTTGCTGATGACCGTACATTCCGTTTTCTTGAAGTTTAGGCTCAGTTTTTTCTTCTCGCTTTCTGTTGCTACCTTCTGTAAGAGGTCCTGCATTTTCCTTTCCGTGTCTGCTATCAGCACCCTGTCATCCGTGTATCTTACATTGTTGAGTTTGTGGCCCCCAGTGACGAATCCTGGTAAGGATTTTATTTCTCTCAGAATTGTTTCGCTCTATAAGTTGAATAGATCCGGTGAGAAAACACATCCTTGTCTTACGCCCCTTTCTTTCTATTGCAATACTTTATTTTTCTTCTGTTATAAATCTTACCTTTTCAAGCTTACGCTTAATGTTGGATCATCCGAAAATAATCTTTTATATTAATAGCCGATACATAATCGCTAGAAATATAATTATACCATTCCTGAAAGTTCTGCGGGGGCTGAAAAGAATTTTTTGTGGTGAACATAATTTATTCTTGACAAAAGAAATTGTTCTGAAGTTGAAAATGTGGCAAATCTTCTAGTCAAAATTTGATAGGTCTTCCATTGGATCTTTGGGCCTGCAGCGATTTAATTCAAAATCATAATAAACTGGTGACACGAGTCAAATAGCGTCATAGTTATGAACAGAAATATGATGAGAACAGAATTTCAATCTGGAAATACCTTAATGAATAAATGTCTCCTATTAAATTACCAAAATGGTTTAATTCTTTTTGACACTATAAAAGGAATTTGTTTCCATTCTCAGATTGAAAAGAAAATAAACAGAATAGATTCCTAAAGATTACCTGCTTTCACAGAACCGATTCCTGGAAATTTAGAATGCCATTCTTGTTTATGGCCACATCAAGAAAAAAGAAAATTGCCATGCTTTATAAAGTGAGAGTTGAAAGGTACCTCGGAAGAGTGATATATATATATATATATCACTGTAATATGGTATCCTCAGTATCCTTCTGTAGAACAACTGTAAAATATATATATAACATTGTAATATGGTATCCTCAGTATCCTTCTGTAGAACCACATTTCTGCTGCCTCAAGCCTCTCCTTCATCCTTGAGGAAATCGTCCAACATTCACTGCCATACAGAAAGACAGATATCACATAGCAGTCCAGCACTCTTTTCTTTGTTTTCAAGGAGGTTTTCCTGTCTCTCAGAATGAGCAAGTTGAAAAGTGAGCGAGTTGAAACTTCTGGGACATATTTCAAGATAACCTTTCAACTCTCACTTTATAAAGCATGGCAAAAAGAAAAGACCGAGCATGATTTATTCTTTAGTATTTCAAGGTATAAATATACCTTGAAATACAAAAGAATAAATTTATTTAATAAATTACTTACTATTAACATTGTATTTAGTGGATATGTGTGTTTGAGTAGTCATTCCTGTGATTTCTTTTTTCAAGAACAGTGTAATTAAAGCTGATGTTTAACACCCTCAGCATTTGAGAGTCTTAATAAAGTTGTGCATTTTGATTGAATTTGAAATTGCATCCCCCTTATTTTGTAAAACCATCTTTAAGCTAGGTGTGCTTTACACCACTCAGCCACATGTACCTTAGAGGAATAAGAAATAATGTCGGATTATAAATAAAATTTATAAATACTACAATTCATAAAATTTAATTTTAATGTATTTTACCACTGCATTGATGTCATCAGAAAATATACCAAAATGTCACATATTTTCTATTCCGTTGGATTTATAATCAACATTACTGGCGTAAAGCCACGTCACGTTGAAATACCGGTTTCTGTACGATCACCGATGTTAAACAACATCGATTCTGGGTAACCGCTTTTGGAATACCAGGTGCTGTAAGTTTGGATGTGCTGGTGGTGTAGTGGATAATGGCTAGGAATTATTAATCAGAGAGCCAAGTTCCAGTTGGGGTCATTTTATTCACTTGCCCACCTATGCACTTGAAAAAGGTATGAATCCACCTCTTCTCCAGCTATGGGTTAATTAGTAGGAAATGTATAACTGAAACATTATTATCTAAAAAAAAAATTGTGCACAAAATATTTTAATTTCAGTACTAACGAACCCATAGAAGTGATATGCCACTAAACAAAACCAACCAACCAAAATCCAAATATTCAGATTTCGACATAAAATAACCCGTACAAGTTGGTATGCCGCCAACCAACAACCAACCAAAGTTCAAATATTCAGATTTCGGCATTAACTAACCCATAGATGTTAATATGCTGCTAAAAAAAAACAACCAACTAAAATCCAATTATTTAGATTTCGGCATTTAAATAATCCATAGAAGTTGATATGCCGCTAAACAAAAACAACTAACCAAGTAAATTTTTCCTCTCAAAAGGAAGTTAACTGCCTTCCGTAGCACTATATTACTTTATTTTGATTCTTTTATAAACCATGCACTTTCAGGAAATGGGTGATCATGGTTCCCTAAAGCTTCCTGCTTTTGTAGCACTATTTAAACTTTGCGTCTTTACTACCCCTCTTTATTCTTGTCAAGTAGATTACTTACTTTATTCCCTGTTTCTCTTGCCTTCAGTATGTCCCGTGAGGGTTCAATTCTCCCTGACTTCTATTCTCATAATATGTCCCAGAAGTTTCAACTTGCTCACTTGAAGTTCCTATTTTTCTTAAAACTTCGTCATTGCTCTGTTCATACAGGAAATCTTTCTTTCTCATGACGTTTTCCTTTCTCTTAATATAAGCTTATTCGGAAAATAATGTCCGATTTTAGAATAAACTATTTGTGTTTTAATTTTTTAAAATCATTTCAAGCTTAAGCGACTCGGAACCATCACTAGTGCACCGAGGGTTACAGTGAGAGAAAAGACTAGGTACAGCGGATATTGAAGAAAGGATAAAAGATGAACGGGTTTCAAAAAGATAGAAGATGGAAATTGGCATGTCATTTAACTTTTTGGAAATTGTATCTACCAGGGATGCAAGTAAACGGAAAGAAGTTAGATCCTTATCTATCCTCTTAATATTCACTTCCTACTTCCACCTCTTATGTCTATACGACAAACTTTATTCGGTAACCCTATATTTTGAATGGCTTGGGTCTTGTAGTGGACATCTAAACTTATTTATAAATGGAACTGTGTGTGTGTGTGTGTGTGTGTGTGTGTGTGTGTGTGTGTGTGTGTGTGTGTTTATCCGTTACCTATAGACTTCCGAAACGGCTGAACCGATTTTCTTGAAAATTGACACAGTTGTACTATAAGCGTCTGCGAGTGTTCTTAGCTAGGTTTTGTGTCGAGGTACCCCTGATAAATATCGAAAATCGATAATCGAAAAGATCGGGTAATAGAAATTTGATACACTCATAGACAAAGACATAAGAAACGATATTCAGAAGTTTCAAGGTTGCAGTTCTTACAATAGTGTAGAAAATCGATTATATATATATATATATATATATATATATATATATATATATATATATATATATAAGGTAAGATGTTTGTGTGTGTGTCTGTTTATCTGCCTGTATGTCTGTATTTTTTTTTTCAGCCCTTTTATTTTATTTTTTGCTTCGGGTTTGGCTCTCAGTAGGTATAATTGTAGTTTTTAGTCTCAGCCATGATACCATTTACTCAGAGGACTTATACCTTCAAAATTCAGTTTACGACGAAAAAACTTATTTGATATCGATACCAGGAAATCAAAATTTGAATTACATCCATTCATTTTTCTTTCAATCTACGGTTTCGCTTTAACTGGAAACAACTATTGCTTTTTAGTCTTTCGTGCCAACGTCCAAAGAGTCTGAGCTCGAGGACCATGGATTAGTTTTAAAGCTTTCATTACACCCGAGTAACGCCGGGCTATACTGTTAGTAAATAAAAAAATTCTTTGTGAATGCAGTTTTGTAGTTTCAAATTGTTGTACAAAACAAATGTACAGCAGGTGTCCTTAGAGGACTAGGCATTTTTTTAAATCTCGTGCAAGGCGAGCATATCAAAATAAAACCCCGAGTTTCACAGTGATTATATAATCAACAACTAAATATGCGCACACTATTTATATATTTATTTGCTTATAAACCACATTTTGGAAAAAATGCACAAATGCATAAGAAATTACTTTATTATCTAATACATTTGCTACTATTAACGAGATTTCTATATCTGAGAAAAATATTTTACAAAAATTAGAAATTCTCGATAAAAATCCTTGTTAGATATTTGATAGTCACGTGCAGGAATGGCATCCTATGTACACACAGGTTCCTAAATCTCTACGTCTGTTTACACTGTGCCAATAATTGAGCATTGGCATCGGCAGTGTGCTGAACGAACAGATCCACGCGCCTCTATTTGTATATACAGGGTGCTATGAGTAATTTGTCGCCATTTTATAATTTCAGTTTCACGCATGCGCGTTGTTGGTTTCTGGTTTTGTTGACTACACAGTATAAATATACCTTGAAATACTAACGAATAAATTTATTTAATAAATTCGCCATTGGCTTCAACCACGACATCCAGTCGACTTCGGAATCTTCTGCATCTCTTTTGGATGGTCTCCTTATTTAAGTTGGCGAAGGCTGCTATAATCCTTGCCTTCAGTTCATCTTTGGTATTACAAGGAGTTTTGTTCGTCTCTAGCTCAACTGTGTCTCACGCATATTAATCAAGAAGGTTGTAGTCTTCCTCAGTCAGTCAGTTAAGTGCCATACGTGAAACACGCTTAGGCGATCATGTCTCAAAAGAGACTGACTGACTGGGCAGAAGATTATGCCGCAGTAGGTTGCCATTGCTTTCTGCGGTAGACTGGTTGCCAGCCAAGACTATAGAACCCAATCTGTCCTGTTATTTAACCCATAACTGGAGGGAAGAGACAGATTAATACCTTTCCCAAGGGTATTTGCGCGTAAGTGAATGCAATGAATTCAACTGGAATTCGAACTCGGCTCCCCAATTTCTCGTTCCGAGCCGATATCCACAGCACCACAACGTACATAACTTGATATAGGCTTCTGTGTTGAATCTGAGGCCCTCACCATCAAAGTCGGGAGTTCTTTTCTTATCAGAATGATCAGAGAGAGTTTTTTCGAGCTATTGTACCTTCGTAATCAGTATTAGACTCATCTAACTCTTTCTGAATCCTCTGCACTGTCTTCGTATTGACACCGAAACACTCTGATTTGTATTAGAGCTTCCGGTGCGAGTGAATAAAGTGAATTGCATCATGGTGCTCTTTTTCTTCCAAACGATGTCCAACTGACCTGATTATACTGTAGAGTCGACAAAACTTAAAAAAAAAAACAAAAAAAAAACAGAATAAATAAACAACGTTCATGCGCAAAATTAAAAATACAAAATGGTGACAATTTACCCATCACACCTCTATATAATAATTTTAATAAGATTGCAAATGATAAGGTTATAATAATAATATGTAATGAATTATTTTGAACATTATTTTTACCGATACTCGTTATTTAAATAGATATTTTGTTTTTAATTAAACAGTATTTTTATATTTAAATCTACCGGCCTGATTATTTACGATAAATTTTTATTACGAAAACGTGTGCTATCCAGCAGGATTCGAACCTGCGACCCCTATTACATAGGGGAAGCATACCATTTGATCTGGTACCGACTTGACCACTCGACCCTGAATAACCTCTCAATCAGACGAGGTTTTTATCATGCTTATATAACACAATCTTCGATTCACCGTAAACAAACATATCTGCTCTGAAATGTATCGTAATGTCAACAAATGTAAACATGTTACGGAAATTAACGAATTTTAACGAAACTTGGTTATAAGCAACCGACAATTTGTAAGGAATTATTTTGAACATTATTTTTACTGATACTCGTATTTTAAGTAAATATTCTGTTTTTAATTAAACAGTAATTTTTATATTTATATCTACCGGCCTGATTATTTACGATAAATTTTTATTACGAAAACGTGTGCTATCCAGCAGGATTCGAACCTGCGACCCCTATTACATAGGGGAAGCATACCATTTGATCTGGTACCGTCTTGACCACTCGACCATGAATTTCAGAGCAGATATGGTTTGTTTACGGTGAATCGTAGATTGTGTTATATAAGCATGATAAAAACCTCGTCTGATTGAGAGGCTATTTATGGTATTTATACGAGTATCGGTAAAAATAATGTTCAAAATAATTCATTACAAATTGTCGGTTGCTTATAACCAAGTTTCGTTAAAATTCGTTAATTTCCGTAACATGTTTATAATATAATATGTAATATATAAATATAATGGTTTAGATAATAATAAAAGAAGATTCTAATAATGTAATAGACAAATATAATAATATATCTTTAATAATTAATTATAATAATTAATCACATTTGATAGGTCTTCCTATAGTTCTTTGGGACTCCAGTGATTCAGTTCGAATGTGGCTTAGAAACTGTAACAAACTGATTCAATTATCAAAATGGTTTAATTTAATACTATAAAGTGATTTGTTTCCCTTCTCAGACTGAAAAGAAAATAAACGGAACAATCAAAGGTAATTGCCCAGACATAGTGGTAATTGATCACGAAAACAGAATGTGCTTTCTTATTGATATAGCATTTTTTGCAGAAATGTAATGTATCTTTGAAGATCTTCAAAACAAAAAATTATCATAATATCTTGAAGTGGAAACAAAAAATATTACACATTATTATTATAATTATTATTGATATATTTAATAGAATTTTTCAGTTCAGACACTTCGCGTCATTACACAGTTTTTAGCCACTCTTGATTGCAGCAATTTTGGCTTGTGTCATAACATTTCTTCCTTTTTTTCAGACAATACCGTGTTAGCATCAAGCTAGTCTCATCTATGAACGATAGTTGATTTATATTTTGCAATGAAAGTACGCAGAAATAAAGAAATTGATGAATTTCAACGAGGGAAAATAGTTGGATGGAATCAGTGTGGCAAGTCAAATAGAGAAATTGCTAGGTTTTTCCAGGTTAATCATCAAAGTGTTAATAAATTGTCAAGAAATTTAATAAAGAAGGCCATTGTCGTGTGAAACAAAGTTAAAAAAGGAGACTCTTCCCTCTTTCTATCTCCTTTTTTAATATCTTTTTACCTCACACGGAAAAAAATTACAAGAATAAAGGGAAGTGTTATTCTTAAAAAAAAATTTAAAAGAAAACGTTTATTACCATATTTTTTAAGTCCCTGATGAGACATGATTCTTTCAATGTCGAAACGAAATGAACGATTTTGTAGTAGTTTGTAGTTTGCACATGTTCTTATGCAATAATTAACATATATTTTTCTCCTGTTATACTCAGGTGTCTGAATTACTACTTTTTTTTGTTGTAATGTAAGATACTCAACAGTAAGTACATCAATATATATGTTGCCGTCATTTTAGACGGTTTATCGTGGAGTGAACAAAACAAGTTCTAGGTTTTAAAATTCAAATGATAAGCACTGACTCATTGATTTTGTTAGAAATAAACGAATATTCTCGAATGTACAAACTTTGCTTAGCACACACAAAATTCACGAAATGTCACACCTCGATGCGAAATGTTTGTCGTTCAATAGAAAGGCCAGAATCACAACCGGTAGTGAATTCCCAAATGTTCGGAGCCCCAGAAAACGAAATAAAAAGACGGAATAAGACAACTGTCATCAGAGAGAAAAGAAGACGAGAGTAATTAACACATCTCTTGACAAACTTTTTTTTTTAATCGTATCACCCCGAGCAAGGCGGTAACGCCACTGATGTGCAGGGGGCTACGTAATAGTGAAAAGATTGGAAAAGAAAAAGCCGGAAACCACATCCTAAACAGGGAACAAGGGATGAGCCTCTTAACCTGTTCAATAGACGTGAGTGGAGTGTGAACCGAGCGATAGATAGATCTATCTACTCCAATTAAACGTCAAACGATCGTTACTATTATTGTCTCTCTCTTTCTCTCTCACCTCTCACCTCCTTCCTTTTCACCATTCACCCTGAGTGATAACTTCAAAGACAATCCTATCCAACAACAAACGCTCATACATGCATACGTTCCTGCCTACGTACACTTAACCTCACTCTTGCAAGGACACTTACATTTCAACGAACTCTTGATGATGCACTTAACCTCTTAATACTATTATTCTTGGAACGTTTAACTTCTACCAACTTCTACCAATTCTACCAATTCTACAAATCCACACATTCCAATCTTCAACCTTCTGATTATAGCGAATAATCTTAAGTTGTAAGGAGTTCGGTTATGTACGACACATGGCCAATTTAAAAAGCATTAACCATTTCCCTACTTCTACGATCGATATAAATATTTTGTCGTAATTTTTTAAGGCACGGGTTCACACGTATCATAATAAGATTATAGATAATAAAACATTAATCAAATATGTAGGTACAGTTGTTTTCATAATGAAAAAAGCCAAAGAACACGTCAAAATTGTTTAGTCTGAAGAATTGTTGAAATAATGACAATGCTTCATCTTATAATGTCACTGGGAATAAATTAATTTGGGTTTAAATAATATCTTCACCGCATTAATATTTGAAATGGGGGTTTTGAATTTTATTGTTTAAATGATTGTATATATTTTTTTTTCTTTAATGATTTTTTTCTTGCCCTTTTTACACTTTACATTTGTTGATTTGTTTGTTGCAGGCCTATGGGATTGTATGGAAGGCAGTTGACAAAAAAACATCAGAAATTGTGGCTGTTAAAAAGATTTTTGATGCTTTCCGTAATCAAACAGATGCTCAAGTAAATTGTTTCTACTTCTGTTCGTTCTAGTTTTATTATTTATTCTCTTTTTTTATTTCTTTTCTTTTTTCCTCTTTATCTTTCTTTTTTTTCTCTTTTCCCCCTTTTTGCTCTTTCTTTTTCTTTCCCCTTTTTTCTTCTTCAATTTTCTTTTAATTTTCTTATTCTCCACTACAATCTTTCCCTTTCTTTTCTCTATTTTTTCTTCACTTTTTATTTTTCGTTTTTTATTCTCCTCTTTAATCGTTCACTTTCTTTCCCCTTCTTTCTTCTGCTTCACTTTTTTCTCTTATTCTCCTCTGCAATTTTTTCTTTTTCTTTCCCATTCTTTCTTCTTCTTTACTTTTTTCTTTCTTCTCTTATTCTCCTCTTCAATCTTTCTCTTTCTTTCCCTGTCTTTTTCTTCTTCTTCTTAGTTTTCTTTTATTCTTCTCCACAATATTTTGTTTCTTTCTTCTTCACTCTTCTCTTATTCTCCCCTCTAATCATTCTCTTTCTTTTCCCTTTTTTCTTATTCATTTTTTATTACATATTTTTCTTTCCAATTTTGCATTTCAAAATCAGGATGCATTTTGTAATAGTCAGAAATCTTGTACCAATCCACTAAATATTAATTTACAGAAGACTCTATTTGATGCTAATGGTGGTATTTGAGATTGAACCGGCTGTTAAATCTTCGGTTCAGTCCTCTCGTAAGTGAGCTGTTTTAGCTGATGAGGAAATTACTTCTGTTTATCCAAACACACGGCTATGTTAAAAATAAAGAACTGAATGAAATAGCATTCACATAAAATAAAGAGAATTGTGTATGAATGACCATTTAGTTTGAAGCAAAGAGTTTTCTAAACTGATTACTCTAAATCATTTTAATTAATGTACTCTACGTAATTGTGGTGCAGTGGATATCGGCTCGGAACGAGAAACCGGAGAGCAGAGTTCGAATGCCAGTAGAATTCGTTGCATTCACTTACGTACAAATACCCGTGGGAAAACTATTAATCCGTCTCTTCTCCAGCTATGGGTTAAATAACAGGACAGATTGTATTCTAATTTTCTGTCCAGTCAGTCATATCTCTTTCGTGTATCATGTATGACACCTAACCAACTGGCTGACGTAATATCACGCAGTGAGAATTTCCCCACACCCACCCACCCACACCCACACACACCCAGCACCTAGATGAATGACCGTTTGGGAATACCAGGTGCTGTAGGATTGGATGCGTAGGTGTTTTAATGGGCTTATGGCTATATCATGTTGAAACACTGGTTTTCGTATGATCACCGAAGTTAAGCAACGTTGAGCCTGGTCAGTACCTAGATCGATGACCGCTTGGGAAAACTAGGTGCCCTAAGTTTGGACGTATAGGTAGTGTAATGGATAACGGCTTAGAACTGAACACTGCAGAGTTGGGTTCGTTATATTCACTTACAGACAATTATCATTGGAAAAGGTTTGAATTCACCTCTTCTCCTCCCAGATGTGGGTTAATTAGTATTGGGTTAATTCAAAGGCCATGCGTCAATAAATCACTATTATATTCTTGCAATCTAAAAATATTTTCTAGCTTTATATAATCTACGAAAGATACAGCATACAACTGAAGAAGGCCACAGAATATAGCAACCGAAACAGTATGGCAAAAAACAACAAATCTAAAGACAGCGTTTTGAAATGCATGTAGAAGGAAAATTTATTTCCCCCACCCCCAATAAAAAAAACCGGAAATACAATTAGCTACAAAATATCAAGTGAATACAGAAGAGAAAGAGTTTGTCAAGTTACACTTCTTCTTTGTGTCCTTCAGAACGTTGGGGATAATGGCTCTCCACAATTTCCCGTCCTTTGTAGCTCTTAACAAATTTCGTTTTTGTTATATATCCTAAACCGTGTTCTGCCATTTAGTTACAGAAGTTCGCTAGATAGATTATGCATTGGTTTTCCTCTGTACTTCTGGACTTTAGGCTGTCCTGTGAGTATCGCATTTTAAAGGCCCTCTTTCCTCATTATGTATCCGAGAAATTTCAACTGTCTCTTCCTGATGTTAAGTCTAAGTGACGTTTTTGTTTCCATTTCCTCTATAACTTTGTCTTCCACTGAAAAGAGAAGAAAATTAAACAGTGGTTTAAAAATGAAAGTCTACGGCTATATCGTGTTGAATACACCAATTCTCGTCCGATCACCGAAGTTAAGTAACATCGAGCCTGGTCAGTACTTATATGGGTGACCGTTTGAGAATACCAGGTGCTGTAAACGTAAGGACCAAGAATGGTTCACCGCTCCTCCAGGTTTGGGGGTTGGGCGCAGCGCTAACAACTCTGGCCCATAAAAAACAGTTTGTTACGGAAACAGTAACAAAAAGGTACTGCCCTACACACCATTGGGCGTAAAAGGGTGATGGTGATGATGATGATTAAAAATAAAAACACATAAATCAAAGATAAAATTTGTTTGACTAGATTATTTTTTTAAGAGTTTATTATCCTTATCTCTCAAGTCTTCTAAATGTTTATTTATTTTGTCTATTTTAGAGAACATTTCGAGAGATCATGTTCCTCCAAGACTTTGCTGGACACCCCAACATCATAAAACTTCACAAAGTAATCAGAGCCGAAAATGACCGAGACATCTATCTCATATTTGAGTTCATGGGTAAGATTACGCCAATTCCCTTTTGTACATAAAGCATGGGAAATATGTTTTGCAGCGGACTTTATTTTCAAATTTCAACCAGCATACGACTGTTCTCTTAATTTGATTTTGGGGTTGTATTAAAGTTTTGTTTATATTTTACAGGTTTTTGATAAAACTTTGATAGTTTGGAATCATTATATTTTGAATAGCACGCATAAACAACGTGAAATAATAATCAATCTTCATCGATCTGGAATACTGCAATTGCTAAACAGTTAAAAATTATCGCCAGATTTGAATTCTATGGGCGACTCAATATGGTCCATACTGGCGTCAAATGCCTGTGCAAAAACACACAAAAACCTGGACAGTTGGAAGTGAGCTTGCCTTTGCGTATGGGCAGAAATAGACCAGGAAATCGGCTACTTCTTTTTTCAAGGGTCTTCAGAGGGTAGTTAAAGCCAAAGGGGGTCACGTTGAGTAGGAACCTGTCAAATTGAAGAGCAATGCCTATAGAATTAAATGAGAAGAACTATTTTTGAAGTATCACCTTCCTTGATGTGGTAAATTGAAATTGTCTTGGTTGCATAGCATGTTTCCCACCATGTATGCAAAACAAGTGTTGAAGTGGATGGATATAAACATACAAATTAAAGAGATGAATATAGTTTTTCTTGGATGTGCAGATAGCGTAACGGTTATTGACTCGTCAGATGGAATCTGTTTCCCGAGTTTAAATTCTGACTGAGTCAGTTGCAGTCACTTTGCACTCAGTTAAGTGTCATGCGTGATACACGCTTGCACGATCATGTCTCTTTCGACCCATGACAGACTAGACAGAAGATTTTCCCGCAGTAGCTTGTCATTACTTTTTGTGGTAGACTGGTTGCCAACCAAGGCTATAAAACTCAATCTGTTCTGCTACTTAACCCATAACTGGAGGGAGAAGCGGTGGATTAATACCTTTCCCAAGGTAGTTGCGTCACAGAATATCATTGGAAAAGGTTTTAATCCACCTTTTCCTTTCTACAATCGAAAACCGGATGGGTCCCAACTATGATCAAATAGTGAAACCAAATTTAGTTGCAGCATAAACTTGAGGTGTGCTCCGTGGATTGATCGAGCATCTGTAATAGGGTTTGGTTAGCCGCTCTGACAGACGGGTGGGCTTGTAAAACTTGTAGTAGCTGGCTATTACTATTTTATTAAAAACTATTAACAAATAATATATCACTATATAAAATTCTGTGTCTTCCGTTATAGGGATCTTGTTCATGCTTATTAGATTGGCCTTGCGTCAAACATAACCGAACTCCCTACAAGTTAAGATTATCAGGTTCATCAGAAGGTTAAAGGTTGGAAGAATAAAAGTCTTTCGTTTTTGTGTTAAAGTAGAATTTCATTAACAGAACAGAATAACATCAATTTGTAGGTGTTAAATGTTCAAAGAGAAAATGTACGTAGTTAAGCGAATCCAGAGTTCTAATTGTAAGTAGCAGAATGTGTTTATGCAGAATTAACAGTACTAATAAAGTTTGTGTTCCTTTCTTTTTTATGGCCGGCGAGAAAGTGAAAAGGAAGGTAAAGTAATAAAGGAAAAATGTAATTACCGTTAATTTTTAGGTGTCACATGAAATGTCTTATTGTTGTTGTTGTTGTTGTTGTTGTTGTCGTCGTCTTCTTTTTCTTTGTTGACGGCGAGAATGGTGAGGATGAAAAGTCGAGATAAAAGAAAAATTGCACTCAAGAAGCAGAAGGAGAACGAATGTGTACCGGACGTTATGTTCGGGTTAGTCGCTTGTAGTTTCTCTTGTCAAATCGTGGCGATGTCTGATCTAGCTTGTCTCTCTGATTGATTCGATTTTCTTTCTGTTTTGTTAGCAAAATGAATTTTTCACATTGACTTGTTAACTTCTCTCTCAATTTTGCAAATCGCTTCCTTCCATTGGTTAGAAAATTAATTTAACATCGGATCACGGAATTTGGCTTCGTATTTTTCTTTCAGTCCGGTGTCAATCCATTTTCCTATTGGTCAAAATTAAGATTTCACACTGGACTGCGAAATTTGTAAAAGTGAAGAGAATAAAGTAACTTTTAATTCCGTATTCACCGTATGTCTGTGGGTCCATCACAGCCTCTAAAATAGTCATGCATTGAGCAATTGAAACCAAATTTTAGAGGGGAAAGTGCAAATAGATAAGTAGATACATAGTACAGTTTACTAGGGGCGTAGCTTAGTACAATAATTGAATTGTGTTGGAAAAATTAAATTTTATTATTTAACATACAGAATATTTCCACTATTAAAAAAAATAACAATTTAATAATTAAAATAACAAACATTTACTTAATAGATATTGTTTTTGCCAAACTTTTTTTTATGTTTTTATATTTCATCGATTGATTTACGAAATTGAACGAAACGTAAAGTTTGTAAATCTTGACAAAAATGTTAGCGATAACTTCAGCAATATTGCGTGAATTTCAACACTGGTCAGCATGGTGCAAAAATTTCTAGTGAGAATAAAAGTCCAAAACATTTTGTTATTTCATTTCAATCCTTGCTCTGCCTTCATACAACGACAACTTTGCCGACATAAATTGGAGTTATGGAAATTTTTAAAAATCACTGCCCTCATTTTTTTCCAGTACAAGTCCATACGATATTTATCAGCCTCTCTAGGGTGGCAGGATATGACACAAGGTTAGTTACTTGTTCAGCCTCCACGATCAAAATCACACTTGCATCAATATCTACTCCTTCTATCTTTTCCTCTTTAGTGCAATGCTTTTTTCGTGAGATGCTACTTCAGGGTTGGAGATCCAAAAACCAAACCTTTTCATTCAAAAATATATACTACATTTTCAATTTAGGAAATTGTTTTTCTTGCCTTTGTATTCGTATTCACATATTCTTTTAGCATTGTTTAATAATAGCTATCCACGAAATTAGTAATATTTAATAATTAAAAAGTTTAATTTCCTAACCAATGTGGATTAAATATCCCAAGAACGGTTATCACTTTTAAAGGGAAATAACTACTGCTACACATAGTTATTTCCCTTGACCTTGCGAAATAAAAACTATAATTATTGTTTTTAAAATCATTTCGCGCATCCCGAGCAAAGCAAAAATGCCACTAAGACACGAAGATTTTTTTCGGGGTGGAAAAGATATTAAAGACGTTAATGAGGAGAGAGGGCTTAAAAAGAACAGGATTCAGGAATACAGAAAATGGCGATTTACGTTGCATTTAAATTGCATAAAGGTGTCTAGGGAAGTAAAAACCCGAACAGAGTTCAGGAGGTGAAAAAGTGCGAGAAATAAAACTAGTAGAATAGTTACCTCCACTCATTCGCTGAAAAACTAGCATATCATGATGTCAAAAGGCCCCAAACTTAATAAAAACTAAGTTTTATTGTCAAATTATTTTTTACTTATTTTAGTAAATTTTAATTAAAAATCTTGTTTCTTTTTTCGTCAGCGAGTAACGAGATTTTAACCAGAGTTTACTATGGCAAATGTAACTCATTTTTGTTTACTAGTGAAAAAACACATTAATTAGGAAATTCTTCTAATAATCAAATAATGGTTCTATTTTTGATGAAACTTTTAGAACTTTATTCACAAATGCCTGAAATTATTTCTGAAATCCTTACTTTTATAAAATCTTGGTATAAAACAAATTTTGCAGACAGTAGTCAATTTATAAAAATTTCAGGAAATTAATTGAAAGCTGAGGGTAATATATATATATATATATATATATATATATATATATAATTTCCTGAAATTTGTAGAAATTGACTACTGTCTGCTAGTAGTCAATTTTTTTATTTGTTTTATTAGTTAAATGTAGAATTCCTTGGGGAATGTAAATCACCTATTTTCTTTTTTCTTTTTTTCTTTTTTTTAAACAGTTACTCCTTTTCAGAAAACTTGCTCCGATTAGTGAAAAAAAAATGCAATAAAAACTATGATATTTTTTATTTAGGTAAACTTTTGATTACTTTTATAAACAATATGTATAAAGGAAAGATTCCTCCACAAAATCGCTGATAAAACATGAAGAAAAAAGGACCCCAAATTAATAAAAACGATTTTTCCATCAAAATGTTTATGTTATCATTAAGAAGAAGGATCAAACTGTTATTTAATTATTTTCTGAAATTGTTTAATCCTTTCTAACACGTTTGAAATTTTGGTAAAAGATCTTGTTTTGATTTTCGTTTACGGTCACCAAATCGTTACGAAAGTTTACAATGGATAATGTAATATTACATAACTCATTTTTCTTCGGTAAAAACACATTAATTTTGAAATTCTTGCAATAATCAAATCATTGTCAGATTTTAATTAAACTTTCAGAACTTATTCACAAATGAATGAAATTATTTTTAAAATTATTATTTTAAAAAAATCTTGGTTATATTTTTTCTTTATATCTGTTACCCCATCTCCAGGTAAATTCATGAAATCTGAAGAAATTAAATTTTGTTGGGAAAATTGGTTTTATTAGTTAAACGCATGACTCATTGGGGAATGTAATTCAACTTTTTTTTTTCCGAAAATCTGCTCCTAATAGTAAAATAAAAAATGCAATAAAACTACGACGTTATTTAATTTGATAAGCTTTTAATTACTTTAATAAATAATATATATTAAGGACATTATAGTCTGAAGAAAAAAGTTTTCTTGATTAATAATGAAATTTTAAAAGAATTGTTTTCATTATTTTTTAGTTATAATAATTTATAAGGTTTCAAAATTATTTTAAAATACTTCAAAGATTTGTTGGCGTTAGTTTAAGTTATTAAGTGAAAACTATATTCATTAATCGAAAATTGAAAAGTTTAATACAGACAGTCGTGCCTTTGTATTTCTAAAATAATTTTAATTTTTCTTTGTGTACTTGAAGTCTGTTTTTTTTTGTTTTTTTTGTTTTTTCTATAGTAATTTCTATGTACATTAAAAGTACGTGTACAATTAAGTACATTAAAAGGTCATGTGCTTTACGGTTTCTTCTATTTACAGAAAAAAATTGCACAGTTTGGTCAATCCCGGTCGCCATACACTTATCTTATCTTGCATCCGTCCGGTTGTCATCACAGGTGAAATGTACAGAAAGATCAACACATTGTGTTTAAGAAATAGTTTTATTCTAAATTTCATGCTATAAATGAGTAATATTTGTGTAAATCTGATTGATTTAAATGTGTTAATTTTACAAAAATAGCGTGTCACATATGTATATTTTATTTTTGATAAGATTTATAAAACTGAGAATTAACTTTTGTTTACAAATGTGTCGATCGCTCAGAAATGGCCGAAAAATTGAAAAAATAAAAGAAAATCACAAATCTTAGATTCCAATCAATATCATTTCTGGTTGAAATGCACAAGAGTATTTTGTTTACTGGAAATAGTAAGTTTAATCATTTAACTTTCAATTAAAATTTTAAAAAAATATATTTCAAGGAAACTTTTTTATTTTTAAAAATTCACTTTAAAAGTTAGATAACGGAAATCAGTGGAGGTACTTAATTAAGGTCATCATAGGCTGAAGAGAATTTCTTTTTCGATGAATAATGAATTTTTACAAAAAATCTTTTATAAAGTTTCAAAATCTTCTAAAATTTCTTCCAATCTCCATGCCCATTAGGTTATTAAGTTAATAAGTAAAGACTATATTTACTAATAAAAAATTGAAAATAGCCAGATCAAACCCTACATCAGGCAAGCTTAAACAGTCCAACAGCAGCGACATCAGGGCACCTCCATCAACAGTGATGTCTTCAGTTAGCGCCGAAACCAACAGCGGCAGAGACTAATTCACAACGACTACAATGCGACAATCAGTGTTGATTTTATTCCTTGAGTCCGTACCACTCGATTGCATATGCATATTGATTTTCTTTGTGTGTCAACGGTGACTATTATCTTTTGTTATACCCCGAACAAACTTTCAGTTGCCCACAACTGATATACATTACACCAGAACGAGCAAACAATTGAAACTTATAAAATTACTAGGAAATTTTAACTCTTTTACTTATCTCAGCGATGTCATATCTCCATTTGTTGTTTTGTTACTTCCATTTTGTTGTTAACGGTGGCCAACCAACATATGAGAAAGGGTGGAGAGCACACTGCCAAAACGTGTGTAAACAATGAAATTATTTTGAAAAAAGTCACATTTAGTGTTTTCGAAATTATTGAAATTATTCTTTTCAAGATTTCTGTGGAAAAGCTTTTTAATTTTGACTTTATTTTTTTGCCAGAGACTGACCTTCACAATGTTATCAAACGAGGAAACATTCTGAAGGATGTTCACAAGCGTTACATCATGTACCAACTCTTAAAAGCCACGAAGTACTTACATTCTGGCAATGTCATCCACCGGGACCAAAAGGTAATTGCGTACGTATTTCTGTTTACATTTGTCTGTTTGTTAAATGGTATTTAAGCAAACTTAGACCTTCCTGTTAGAAAAAACAACAACAAACAAACTGTGTGTCAAAAGAATGTTTTTTCTTTCTATGATACGGCTCTTATTTGAACTACCTTCACTCCTCGTCAATCCTTCTTGTTTAACAAAAAGCTATGATTAGAATTGTAATAAGATAAAATCATATGAAGAAAGTGAATTTATACATTTTTAGGTTCTGTGGTTCTGTAAACCCCTTATCCATATAAAGTGGAACGACTATATAGAATCCATAGCTAAATCCGCTACTAAGAAGGTTGGTTCTCTCTGCAGGGCCAGGAAGTTTTTTTCCGTCTGAAACAATCCTGCATTTCTCAATTTACTAAATCTCCCAATCCCGTTCAGATCTTCGTTAATTCATTCATCAAACAGGTGGCTCGCTGCCTTCACCAATCAAGAAAGATTGGTGAAGGCAGCGAGCCACCCTGCCTTGTGAGACGTTAAGTTTTCTATGCCCTCCTTCCTACATTATGTGTCCAGGAAATGTTAGCTGTCTCTTTCTGATTCTGAGTATGTGAGATTGTTGTTACTTTTTTTCTTTAAGTCTTCCTTGTGGCTTACTCGCTCCGTACATGGAATTCTACGTATCCTCTTGTAGAATTGCATTTCTGTTTCTTACAGTTTTTTTCTTCATCTGTGCTCAGATTCTGCTATCTATTAATCACCACCGACAATCGCTCCTATCCCCCATTAGCATGGATCAGTCTAGTCACCCTGAAAGAAAAACACTGCGCCTCCTCGGGTTAACTCTCACAACAGACCTCAAGTGGAATGACGATACAGAATCCATAACTAAATCCGCCGATAAGGTTCTCTGTGCAGGGCCAAGGAAGTTTTTACCGTCTGAAACAATCCCGCACATATACAAATCTACCATTCGCCCGTGCATTGAATATTGCTGTCATATCTGGTCGGGTGCTGCTGCTATCCACCTAGGGGTCTTTGACAAAATACAACGGAGAATCTGTAATGTGATTGATCCCGACTTGGCAGCTCGGATACTTTCTTACCGGCGCAATGTGGCTTCCCTGTGTCTCTTCTACAAATACTTTGACGGCTTCTGCTCCGACGAACTTATCTCACTGGTATCCCCGATATATGAATTTACTCGAGCCACAAGATTAGCAACCAGGTCCCACCCTTTTACTGTGAAACCAATAAATTGTAAACGCAAATTCTACTTCAGTAGCTTCTTTTCTCGCACTCCTGTGGAATTTTCTTCCGTTTACTTGCTTCTCTGACAGCTACAATCTTCAATAATTTAAATGTAAAGTCAATAGTCATTTCCTATCTCACTAACTTGCATTCTCTCCCTCATGCTACTTTCTCCGTCCATCCCACTTTCATCAGTATTCTCATCCTTCTCTTACCCACTTCCTGACACCTCCTATAACCTGTCACTCTTCCTCATATCTTTCTTACTATGTAACCCACTGCACAACAGTGGCAGTATAAATGCCTTACTTGGGGCGATATAATTATTAAAAAAAGACGCCCCCTGAACATAATCTACCTCAAGGCTCCCCACCGTCTTGTACAGGTTAACCTTACTGTAAAGAAAAAATATATTTTTATCTTCTTGTTTTCCATCCAAGTTTGACCTTCAAATATTTAAAAGCAACCGTTATCTTTTTTAATTCCTGTTCTTTTATTATTTTTCTTCTTTCATGTTGTTTTCTTTTTCTCATATTCTTTGACACACAGTAACCGTTTGTATCATAGTGGCTTTATTGCCCTGTTTGGGAGTGAAATAATTTTTAAAAAAATGTAGTAATAATAAAGCCTCCACATTTCTGCGTATATATAAAATGCAACATTGCCAAGCATGTTGTTTTCAATAAACTTTCATATGTTCTCCTCCCAAACTGACTTCTTTCATTCTTCGTTATTTTTTGTTTTTGTTTTTTCTGTCTTTAAAATCTTTGATCTGATATGAATTTTATCATTTTAAATTCCTTACGTGGAAATTTTTATATTGTTTCATTTATTGGAAATAAAAAAATAGGAAAGGAAAAAAAAATCAAACTTTTAATACGAATCAATCCTCTGTTTCGTAGCCTTCCAATATTCTGCTGAACACTGACTGTTTGGTGAAAGTTTGCGACTTTGGTCTGGCCCGTTCTCTTTCCCAAATTGGGAGAGACGAAATGGGAAACCCAAATCTCACGGAATATGTTGCCACACGATGGTACAGAGCTCCAGAGATTCTTTTGGCTTCTCACAGGTGAGTAGTTATAAGAAAGAGTCTTTGGAATAAAATGTAAACCACCATCTTTACTGAATAGAAAAAAAAAACACAAATTAAATATCCATATTAAACAATTTTTTTTTTATGTGCCGTGTATCATCAAGACGTAGGTGATCATAGATCTCCACATCCTCCTATCTCTTGTAGCTCCTAGCACTTTTTCTCTTGGTATTTTTCTCAAACTCTGCTCTGCTATCCATTTGCTCAAGCCCATCAAGTATGTCACGCATTACTTTCTGTCTTTCTTTCCCTCTGTCCGTCCTGTGAGTGTTAGATTCTCCAAGCCCTCCTTGCGTATTCCAGAAACTTCAACTGCCTTTTCCTGATATTAAGTATAAATTTCCTTTTCGTTCCCATCCTTTCCAGAATTTCGTCGTTGCTCACATGTTCGGTTAATGGAATCCTTAACATCCTTCTGTAGAACCACATTTCCGTTGCTTCAAGTCTTTCCCTCATCTTTGATGAGATTGTGCAGCATTCGCCGCCATACAGTAGCATAAATATCAAATAACAATCAACTACTCTCTTCTTTGTTGCCAGCGAAATTTTCCTGTCTCTCAATACTCGACTTAGATTCTGGAATGCGTCCTTGGATCTTAGTGCCTAACTTTCCATCAGTCAATATTCATTATATTTATTATATTATTTCAAATAAATAATGAGTCAATATCCTTCCTAAATATTCAACGTAAAATTTGTTAGAACTACACTACCGGCCATAATTATTAGGCCACCCCAGTTTTTAAAAGAATTTATGTATTTCATAATATTTTTAGTATTTATTGCCAAGTGGATAATTCTAATTGAAAATAGAATGGTTCTTTTGTTATTATTACTTTTCAAAATTTTACAAGGCAAGAAAGCAAAGATGAACTCGTCCGAATCACCCCAAATTTTCTTCATTCTTTCATTGATGAAACTGAAATATAGGTAATTATTAAATATTTATAAATCCATTTGATGCACATGTTATTGTGCAATATTAACAAAAGAACCATTCTGTTTTCATTTAAAATTATTCACTTGACAATAAATACTAAAAAATAGTATGAAACACATCATTTTTTTAAACACTGGGGTGGTGTAATAATTATAGCCGGTAGTGTACTTCAGAAATGTTTAATAAATAAAAGACAAAAAAATAAAAATAAAAACTTAAACTAAACATTAAAATAAAAACTTGTGACATTTTCTTAAATAGCTTCGTCGAATCAAGATTTTCATTTTGGTATCACGCATGGCGCGATACGTATTCAGAAAATAGTCCTGCATACGACGATAAACTACATCTGGCAGCAAGGACCATTATATAGTAAAAATACCAGCAATACATATTTATATGAAAAAATATAAACAATACTTATTTCTCGTAAAATTACCTACAATACAATTTTAAAGCTAAATGACCGCCAATACATTTTATCTGTAGTTGAAGGCATATTATGTTCAAAATATATTTGTTTGAAGTCAGAATATTGTGTTCAAAATATTTCAGTTATATTTCGGCATTAAATGACTCACAAGGAGTTGTTATGCCGTTAAACAAACAAATCAATCAATCATTCAGAAATATCTAAACCGTCAGTTGTATATGTGACTAGTTAAGTTAAAGTTACAGCAGCGATGACCAGCCTACTCCATTCCCCTTTTTTGGCCTTGTCCCACATTTGTGTTTTTATATTCAAGTAGCAGTATAGCCCGGCGTTGCTCGGGTGTAATGAAAGCTTTAAAACTAATCCTTGGTCTTAGAGCTCAGACTCTTTGGACGTTGGCACGAAAGACTAAAAAGCAATAGTTGTTTCCAGTTAAAGCCAAACTGTAGATTGAAAGAAAAATGAATGGATATGAGTCAAATTTTGATTTCCTGGTATCGTTATCAAATAAGTTTTTTTCATCGTAAACTGAATTTTGAAGGCTAAATAAGTCCTCTGAGTAAATGGTATCATGGCTGAGACTAAAAACTACAATTATACCTACTGAGAGCCAAAACCGAAGCAAAAAATAAAATAAAAGGGCTGAAAAAAAAAATACAGACATACAGGCAGATAAACACGCGCACACAAACATCTTGCCTTATATATATATATATATATATATATATATATATATATATATATATATATTATCAATTTCCTGCACTGTTGTAAGAACTGCAACCTTGAAACTTCTGAATATTGTTTCTTATGTCTTTGTCTATGAGTGTATCAAATTTGATTAAAATCGGACCACTCCTTCTATAACCCGATTTTTTCGATTATCGATTTTCGATATTTATCGGGGGTACCTCGACACAAAACCTAGCTAAGAACACTCGCAGACGCTTATAGTACAACTGTGTAAATTTTCAAGAAAATCGGTTCGGACACACACACACAGACGCACACAGACAAATTTCATTTATAAATAAGTTTAGATAAATGTTCATTCCAAAAGATTGAAGCCAATAGCAATGACAGCGAGTTGATTTGAGAAATCTATTTTTATGCAAAACTAGTTTAAGAGAAAGATTTTATGAAGTCAATGTTATGCAAATCAGATTAAGTGTAAACAGAAAGTAATGATAAAAACAACAAGGTTCTGTACACTACTTTAAAAAAGATTAAGAATATCCCTGTCATTACTACAAAGTGCAAAAAGTTTTTAAGGAAAATAGGTTTCTCAAGTTATCTAACTTTAGTTAGATAACTTGAGAAACCTATTTTCCTTAAAAATTTTTTATGAAAAATATTTTATAAATTTCAACTGAATGTAGCAATAGTTGCTCGATAAATCAATGTCAAATGTTTCCTTATAAGGAAACGGCTAATTACCACTAACATTAAACCTGAAGCAAGAATTTGTAAAATTGACTGTAAATAAAGGTTGATATAGTTTAACTATATAGGAATTTAGATAAAAATTTATTTTAAAGCTATTGTACTCAAAATTCAACTTATTTTCCTTATATATTTTGCCGAAACAACAGGTATACAAAAGGTGTGGATATGTGGAGTTTGGGTTGCATACTCGGAGAAATGTTGCTTGGCAAACCTTTATTTCCTGGTTCATCGACACTAAACCAAATTGAACACATTATGAGCATAATAAACCCACCAACAACTGAGGGTAAGTAGATTTTATTTCATTTAACTAATGGACTTTTCAAATATAAACTGAAATTGTTAAAATATTCAGAAAGAACTAATAAGTACCCCTCGCCTGTGCCTGAATAATGTTATACGGTTTGAAATCGATGAGGTACTTGAACCAATGTTTCGATGTATCCAGGCTCATTCCAGAAATGTCTGGTTGGATATGCTGAGAGTTGTATAAGGTTTGCAACATGTCCCATACATACTTATTCTTCTCTTCTTTTATGTGCTGCGTCCATTCAGAGCATTGGCTATCATGAATCTCCAAGATATTTTGTCTTTTGTCTTTTTGCCATCTTTCCCAAACCCTGCTGTGTCATCCTTTCATTCAATCTCGCCATGTAAGAAAGTCTTGGGCTTCATTGGGCTGCATTGCATTTGCTGCTCTATGCGACCCTAAAGGGTCATGAATCTTGTGGGATATCTTGACGCTGATATTTTTTTTTTAATCATTTCACCCCGAGCAAGGCGGAAACGCCACTGATGTGCAGGGGGTTACATAAATGTAAAAAGATTAATTAGAAAAGAGTGAGGAGTACAAATTAGTTAGAAAGGAACAATAGAAAGCAGGTGTGATGACAGATACATAGGTGGAGAGAAAGGGAAGGTTATACAGGAGTGGGGAAAGAGCTAGAGTTCAGTGGTTAGTAGATGAGTATTGACTTTGCATTTAAATTTCTGGAGGTTGTAGCTGTCAGGAAAGCAAGAATACGGGAGCGAGTTCCACAGGCGGGAAGTGCGAGAGAAGAAGCTGCAGGAGTAGAATTGTCGTCTGCATTTGGCTAACCTGACTGTGAATGGGTGGGACCCAGTTGCCAATCTGGTTGCACGAGTAAACACCTGTTGAGGAGGCATCAGTGACTTAAGCTTGTCCGAGCAGAAAACTAAAACTCAAAGTATTTAACATGTACCTTTATTTAAAAAAAACACTATTATGAACTCTTGTCTTCTAAACTATGATAGCCAATGCTATGAACTATATCAAAAAGCGGTGATAAAAAACTTGCTAAATAGAGGATACCTAAGTTCTTCCCAGAGAATATTTTAGTGAACTCAAACACACAAAACAGTTAACTATGCTGACCTTGTGGTTTAACCTAGGACTGAAGATACCATCTTTTGTTAACAAATATATGAAAATATTAGACATCCGCTCCTCAGCTTAATGGATCTGTTATAAGCAGCGGCAGTAGATAGTCTCCCCTCCTGACAAAGTGGATTTAACTTTTAGGCCTTACTTATGTTTATTGAAATTCCTCCTGGAGTGAATTTTTCAATTGACACTTTTGGCCTTGTGCCACAACTAGGCTTTGTTTAGTAAATTAACACTGGGAACCTCGACGTGGTGTCGTCATTAGCAGGCTTGTCTCGCTAGATCAATTACGACTGAATAGCGAGTTCTATCCTCACTGGGTGCCCCACATTTTTGGCCTTCTGCCACTTCTAAGCTACGCTTAGAAAATCATTGGCACTTCGACGTAGTGTAATGGCTAGCGAGCCTGTCTCGCTAGATCAATTACTACTGAGTAGTGAGCACAGTCCTCACTGGGAGATCCACACTTTCGGCCCTGTGCCACATCTATGCTATGCTTAGAAAATCAAAAGTGATTCAAAACTCTATTCTTGTCGGACTCTCTGCCGGGCGGAGAGGAACCCAGACGAAGGCAGAGTTTTGTCTGGCGTAAATAGACAGAAGACCGACCCCCGCCAATGCGGCGTCTACGGGGAATTTTTGCTTCAGCATACACGCTCGGAATACCTCACGGTAAAATCAGTCTCGTGTCACATCCCGCCTTTTTGGAGAGGCTCGAGCAAATATCGAATATTTCTATTGTTTGGTGAAGTGCTGTCACTCATTTTTATCAAAAACAAAAGTTAACATTAATTTTCCCAACCGAATCATCCGTATACGAATAAAATGACATAATTCCTCCAAAAAAGACATGGCACCAGTACTAAAAATACAATACAACAAAACAACAACATAATTTAAAGATTTTTTAGAACTGAAGGAGGCCAACTTGAATTTCAGTTACGTTCCATTCATGAGGCTTTGAATATGTGTCACACAGCACATCTCAACAGACAACAATTGAAAGAAATTAACAACCAACCCCTTGCACATGGCTAAAGAAGTGGTCAAAAACGGCTGGAAAAATAGACACTAAAGACAATTTTTACACTCCCACACGGAACATTTTAAAATACTAGTATAAACAAATAATCAAATTTTCTTTATTTGTCTTGTCATATTCAACGAAACATGATTGAAAGAAAGGTTGTTGCCCAAAATTTTATATATATATATATATATATATATATATATATTTGAACATTATTTCTAATGAAAACTCATATTTGAGTAGATACCCTGTCTTTTTATAATTAAACAGTATATATACCAGCCTGAATACTCAAGAAATCTATGTTAGGAAAATATGCATTCTTCGGCAGGATTCGAACATGCGCCCCCTATGGTTCAAATTCTGCCGAATGATGCATATTTTCCTAATTAGATTTCTCGAATATTCAGCCGGTAGATATATATATATATATATATATATATATATATATATATATATATATATATGTAAATATGCTGATAATTACATAAAAAAACAATAGAGTCTCTACTCAAATACGAGTATCCTTTAAAAATAATGTTCAAATAAATAACAAATAAATTAAAAATATGTAAGTTAACTCCATTCCGTAACATTCTGTAACATTTCGTAAAATTATATATATATATATATATATATATATATATATATATATATATATATGCACACAATGGGCATGTATATGGTTAAGTTTATTTTTATATAAATAGATGTATGCAATTGTCAGATTGCCGGCGACTAAGCCGGCATCCAATCCCCACTTCAATTGTTTCTGAGTGAGGAGGGGTGTTAGCAACTCTGTAGGATGAAAAACAATAACTATCAAAGGGTAGAAGAATTCTAGACGAGTGAACGGCCACCTAACTAGAGGTGGTGTTTCAATATATCACTATGGAGAAGGCAACGAGAAACCTCTTAACTGTGAATCTCAAGAAAAATCATGGCTCTTAATATGCTTGTTAGGGTTTATGGCAATTACGAAAGTCCATAAAGTCCTCTAAAGTTAGTATAGTAAAGAATTCCGCAGAACAGTTTTCATTTCACTCACACATAATGGAAGGTTGTGTTATTGTTACAAGAAATCACCCCATTAGTAAACATTCCAAGCATAGAGGGCTGGAAATCACTTGCAGTAAAATATGTGGGAGAATATGAGACATAAATGTCTATATATCAAAACACTGATGAGCAAACGAATGACCAAATTGAAAAAAAAAATATGTAACACATTTTGATGATTGATTGATTTTTTCTACGGCGTATCAACCCTTTGCAAGCTACTTAAAACCCCAAAGATTGTAAGAATTTTCTTAAGATTCTCGACAAAAATCTGTAATGTTATCGGTCCTAACCTGGCATCTCGATTTCAGTCACTTTCACACCGCCAATACATGACTTCCCTCTATCTTTTCTATAAATGTTTTTTATACCAATTGATCTAATGAGCTTTTCTTCTTGCTACCTCGACTATATGAATTTAAGCCTACTACTAGGTTAGCAACTAGGTCTTATCGTTATAATGGTGATCTGTCTAGGTGTATATGGGGTTTCTTTTCACACACTTCTGGAACACCTACATTCTAAATTTAAATGCAACGTCAATCTCCATTTCTCGAGTACTGTTCTTTTATTGTCTTTTCTCCTTGCTAAAGTTTTATCATTCTCTTTCACTCTCAATAACCTCTTTTATCGTGGTGGCATTAATGTCTAGCTTATCGTGAAATTAAAAAAAAATCCAAATTGTTCATCTGCATGTTATTGATTCTTTTGGCGGAATAGAAATCGTAATTATTCACTGCTGAACAGAATGTTAGTTTAGTTTAATACTCAGAAATTACGGGTCATAAACAAGAAAAATGCAATTATAAAATTACTTAAATATTGCTAATGATAATAAGAAATAAAAATAAGAATTTGGTTTCCATTGCATTCGTTATTTATTCATGGATTCATTTGCCATATGATAAAGAGGGTGGCAGGTGATGCTTAATGAAATTTTGCAACTTCTGTCTCCTCTCACAACAAATAAATGGACCAGATCTTTCCTTTATCCATCAACAACTCATATTCTACATCTCTTTTGCTTTACATGGTGGAATTTTATACTGAAAATGGCAGTGGGAGGAGAATGGAATCCTATATGGGGGCGAGAGGGAGGAGGAAAAAAAAAGAGACATAATTCCCTAAAACCTGAAATGGAAAAATTAGTATCTCTAAGCATGTATGAACTGAATGCAGCATGGAGTACAAGTAATTTAGTCAATAAATGCCAAATGTTTTTTTAAAAAGAGACGGCTGATATTACTGTTGGTGTTGGTACTGATACATAAATGATTTGGAAAAATAGAGACAGTACATAAAGAACACACTCATTACATTACCTCCCTAATCTGTAGCAGTTGATATATATTTATTATCATCTTTGAAAGAGAGCTGGTGGGTGGATATTTGAAGCTTATCATTTTGCAACTGTTTGAATTATCATTAATCATTAATTAAAAAGTCAATGGAATACAATGAATAATTATAGTAACCTAATTAAAGAAGTAGCAATTTGTTAAATTTCTGACCACTGACAATCCATTTTCTCCTCATGAGATTTTCATTGCATTATATACATAAGTTGAATGCTGAAACTGGTAAAATTAAATTTAAATAGGAGTAGTGATTTATCCTTTGTTTTCTGTTTAGGATTGTTTCTACTAACATGCTACTGTAAATATACACTTGGGTTCTGTTTTTCACTGACTGGACAAGTAACTTCACATTATGTTTTGGTACTTTTTTGTGAGGAAAAACTGGGAAAGGCCCTGTGCACATGCACAATAAAATGAAGGTGAAAATATTGCCAAAGTGAGAAATGAAAATAAGAATTTGGTTTCCATTGCATTCGTTATTTATTCATGGATTCATTTGGCATATGATAAAGAGGGTGGCAGGTGATGCTTAATGAAATTTTGCAACTTCTGTCTCCTCTCACAACAAATAAATGGACCAGATCTTTCCTTTATCCATCAACAACTCATATTCTACATCTCTTTTTTTTAACCATTTCTTTCCCATCATTGACTGTCAATTCTCATCTATCATTTCCACTGCCCATCTCCACTTCATGATCTGACTTTCCAACACATCTTTCATCTCCATCAATAGCTTACCATCTAAGGTGGCTCCAATGGCCAAAACGTGATAACAACAAAAATGCGGATAACAGACCGCATGTAAATAGTGTAAATAATAACGTGTGAACTAGTTGCATGATAAAATATGCGGCTATGTGCTTAGTAATTTACATATTACTCACATAATAATGAATTACCTTATTATCATCGCCATCATCAGTAAGAATTGATAATCAATAGAAAACGAATCAATCAACCAATCAATTACCATCAGTTCTATGATCACGCGTAGTTGTAAAGTCGCGAAGCACCTGAGCTCTTAACCCGGGGAGAAAAGAGATTGATTCAAATCTTTCGCAAGGGTATAAGTGCGAAAGTGAATGCAACTACTTTGACTGGAATTTGAACTCGTTATGTTGATCCTACTTTCTTTTGCCAACAACCATTTCATTATGCGCCACCCCTACCTTGAAAACAGCCTTGAAAAATCCTGGCTTCTATCAGAGCTCAAATACAGACCATATATCACATTTCGATTCAAATCAGAATTAGCATGATTTAAATTGGGAATTCATTTAATGATAATTTTTAAAAATTCAGAATTTTACAGTTGTGATAAGATTTACCATTTTAGGCACCTCAGTTTGGGATAACGTTTAGTAGATTTAGTGAGGTTGACCATGACTACTAGGTAAGGAGTTTGATCCTCACTGGGTTCTCCATACAAAATTCGACATTAAATAGCCCAGGGGTTGACATGTTGTAATATCAATCAAATAACATATTCAGCTTGACCGTGACTCTTGGGTAGTGAGTTCGATCCTTACCGGTTACCCCATACAAAATCTGATATTAAATAACTCAATATCAACTAAACTGACCTTACCTCATCGTCTTTCTTCCATTATATTCTTAATGTTTTTTTAAGTTACTGCAAATATTTTATTAATTTACTGACTGAAATTGTGCTTTTTACTGAATTACCTCATTGCGAGTCAAACGTGCTTGTTTAATGTAAAGTTATTGTTCCCTTTTTTTTTCTTTTTTTAGATATTGAAAGTATCCAGTCCGCTTATGGTGCATCCGTTTTAGAGAAAGCCTGTATCAAGTGAGAAAAGTTTTTCATTTGTTTCTTTATTAGTTTTGTTTCTTGTAAACTTAACTTACTTTAGTTTATTTTATCTATCTTCTCTGTATAAAATTCTGTAATTTCTGTTTATCCATCCGTCCATCACACCCTCTAAATAGCCATATATAGACCGATTGAAACCAAATTTTGGGAAGAAAGGTACGGTGGTAAAAAGTGCAGTTGGTTTTAATACGGTGCTTAGCTTAGTGCAATAATTTTTCATTAATTATTTGTAAAAATCAAGTTTTATTATTTAACATACAAAATACTCCTAATATTTCAAATACAGTTTAATGATTAAAATAATATATACTTATTTAATAACAATGCAATATTATTTTTAGCATATAATTTCTTTAACATTTTATATCAAGGATGCGATGGATAAATTGCCATTTAAATTACGCAAAAATGAAAATAATACTGATATTTCATTCTAATAAGTATATTTACCAAAATTACACAAAAATATCTTGATATATTAAAGAGTACATTTATGCAATAAAAGCGCCATTAACTTCCATCATGGCCAAGAGAAGACTTCGAAATCTCCTGTATCTCTTATGGATGGTCTCCATGTTTAAGTTAGTGAATGCTGTTATAATCCTTGTCTTTAGTTCATCTTTGGCATTACACGGAGTTTTGCTGGTCTCACGTTCAACTGCGCCCAACACTTAATAATAAAATAAACAAACAACGCACATGTGTGAAATTAAAAATATAAAATTTTAACAATTTACCCATCGCACTCTGAATAGAAAAATCCAGTTTCCAGTTCGCCCTGTGTTCACGGGAACTATAAAAAAATTCCAAAGTCAAACGTTTCAAAAAGTTATAACTTGTCTCCAGAAAGAAATATTTACACTTGGCCTGTTGTTTGCTGCATGCTCAAGAGTAAGAAACCCTGAGAATTTATTCTTCGCTGTTAAAAAGGAAAAAGAAAAAATAATTTAAAAAATATTGTTTACCACGAAGTAAGGTTTTGTCAATTTTTTTCCGAACAAATCGGTTTGCTCAAATTTCATTGATCAGTTTGCGAAATTGAACAAAACGTAGAGATTGTAAATCTTGACAAAAAATGTTAGCGCTAACTTCAACAATACTATATACTCTGAGGATTTCAACACGCGTCACCATGTTTCAAACAATTTCTATTTTATGTATAAATAGGGGGAAAATAACATTTAAAAACAAATCTTAATTATGAATAAAACAGTTGTTTTGTAAAATTTTTGAATGACTGATCATTGTAACTAATCTTGTTTTCTTTCCTGCTAAACTCAAAGCTAGAGTGCAAAGCCTCCAACCTTTTGAAGAAAAGCATATGTTATGAGATGGTATCTATGTTAATTTTACATATGCATAAATACACACACACACACACACACACACACACACACACACACACACACACACACATATATATATATATATATATATATTAAAGTTTTGTAATTTGCTTGAAGCATTGTGTAAAATAGTTGTATGGGTTATGTCTTGAAGGCTGTCACAATGCGTTGAGTAAAATATAAGAAGGTAAAGAAGTGTTTGGGTATTACCTATTTATTAAACATTAATATTTCGAGATTAAAATCTCATCTTCAGAATGCCAGAGAACCTTTTGACTGTCTAGAGAGACCGAGAAGAATTTCGGACACTCAAAAACTTCTCTGCCATTCTGAAGATGAGATTTTAATCTCGAAATATTAATGTTTAATAAATACAAACACTTCCTTACCTTCCTTTATTTCACTGAACGCATTAATAATCTTATTAATGCTCTATTTTGGCTATCGAGTAAAGTATTGCAAAAATTGTTTGTCTTAAATGTCCTTTCTTTCAGTCTTCCACTTACTGACAGCATTTCTGGTTTTACACTATCTTTGTTATCGCTATATATATATATATATATATATATATATATATATATATATGTATGAAATAAAATAATATATACATATATTAATATGTTTGCACCTATGTATGGTATGTGTCATGCTCGATATCACACGTATTGAGAGGGAAACAGAAAAGGAAACTTAGAGTAAAGTAGAAAGAGAGAGGGGCGTAGATAGACAGAAAGAGTGTGTGACACAGAAAGGGGCTGGAGGGAGGTGATCTTAGAGAAAAGCTGTTGTTTGTGGACAGGGGTTAAATCATGTTTCGTGACTTAACAAGCTGTTGATGACAAATTCTCCCTTGAGCTGCAAGTGACCTCTTGAGATTAATATATATATATATATATATATATATATATATATATATATATATATATATATAATCTTATCTTTGGGAATTTATTATAGACTAAGGGAACACATGCTGTTTTGAGTGTCTGAAAGAGAAACAAATACAGTGGGACATAGAGAATTAAACAGAAATCGAGAGAGGGACAAAGAGAGATAAAAAGTGCATGAGGAGGGGTTCATCTTAGATAAAGGCAGTTGTTTGTAGTAAGCAAAATCTTTTTTTCTTTTTCAATATTTTCAATAATAATAATATTAATGATAATCATGTTTCTTACTTTCATTTTTATTTCGTTTTTATCATTCTTTCTTTCTTTTTCTTTCCTTCTGGTTATTCTCCAGCATTCTTCATATTTTCTCCTTCCTAGATTTTATTTTCTCTCTTTCCATTTCTCTAAGCATGTATCTGATGATGCTGACCTCCTGGAGGATGACTCGTTGCACCTTATTGGACTAACGTTCTTGTCTGACATGAAGTGGAAATACTACGATGACTCGACTGCTAGGTCAGCTGCCAGGAATGTTGGTTCATTGTATCGTGCTAGACGGTGTTTCTCTTCAGAGTCTATGTTACATATGTATGTCTATCATTCATTTTTGCTTAGAATACCGCTGCCAGATATGGTCCGGTGTTCCAGATATCTGTCTAGAGCTCCTTGATAAAATCTAAAGAAGGATCAGCTTCAATCACTTTCCCACCACCATATAGTTGACTTCATTTACCTTTTCTATAAATATTTTCTTGGTAATTGTTCGGATAAGCTCTTCAATATGGCACCTAGATTCTTCAAATTTAAATACAGTACTAGACTGGCGGGATGTGCGTTGTGGTGCAGTGAATATCGGCTCGGAACGAGAAATCTGGGTGACGAGTTCGAATTCCAGTTTGAATTCATTGCATTCACTTACGCGCAAATACCCTTGGGAAAGGTATTAATCCGTCTATTCCTTCCAGTTATGGGTTAAATAACAGAACAGATTGGGTTCTATAGCCTTGGTCGGCAACCAGTCTACCGCAGAAAGCAATGGCAACCTACTGAGGGATAATATTCTGCCCAGTCAGTCATGTCTCTTTCCTAGATATGATCGCCCAAGCGTGTATCACGTATGGCACTTAACTGACTGACTGACTGACTAGACTGGCGACAAGGTTTCCTGAATTAGTTGAGCTGGTTAAATTTAACTATAAGTCCTATGCTAACAGTTTCTTTTTCACGCAATTATCGCTTGTGGAACTCTCTTCCGGCTCCATGTTTTCCAATCAACTTTACTCTTCACGAATTTGAATGCAATATTAATCGCTATCTACTGTATTCATGATTATTTCTTAGCAATGTTTCTACGTCTAACTCTTTCAAAGCTGGAAACCCTTTGAATCTCTCTGCCTTGCTTGAGGTGAATTCAATTAAAAAAAGTATTAGTCTATAGAAAGTGCAGTGAGTAATATCGAACAGGTACGTGTGTGGTATGGAAAAGCTGGGCAGAAATTTTACAATAGTAATACCATAATTTGAACTAGAGCCATGTTACATTTCATAAAGCATACCTTCGTCCCTTTTCCGGTACACCCCTCTCTCTCTCTCTCTCTCTCTCTCTCTCTCTCTCTCTTCTTTTCTTTACTCTGCCTTTATTTATTCTCTTTTGAAACTTACCTTTCTCACTCTTAATTATTCACGTTCTCTTATTCTCCCTGAGTCAACCAGTCAAATACTCTACTGATGGCTGCCATTCACAGCTGGGCAGTTTTACGTACAGTTACACTTCTACTTGCTTCATTTCCGCCCTTACATCAATACAAAGAGAAAACAGAATAAACCAATAAAAATATGACCAAAACAAAGGGAGGCAACTGTCAATAACTTTCTGCTTGGGCACGTGTCAAATTATTGGACATTTGGTAGCTTTGCGTGAAGCCATTGGAAGCTAATCTTGCAGATTGTTGCAAGGATATCTCACTGTTTTAGCATTGTATCAGAGAAAAATCAAATGATTAAATACCGTTAGTGTTTGTTGCAAAACAATAGTCAGTAAGGTAATTTCACGGACAATTGAAAATGTTATGAATTTGGACGACAATAAGTGCCGGTACTTGTAATATTGTTAGTAAAGGAGAGCTTTTATGTAGTGAAATGGTTAGCAGACTTGTCTCACTAGATATCAATTACGATTGGGTAGTGAGTTTGATTCTCACTGGGTGCACTTTCGGATGTGTTCTACATCCAATCTATATTAGTATATTGCTATAATGTTCGAAAATACAAAAAGCCAGAATCAGTAAACTAGTTTTGTTTTTTTTAATCATTTCACCCCAAGTAATGCAATAAAGCCACTAAGATGCAAGCGGTTACTGAGCGTGAGAGAATATGAGAAAAAGAAAACATTATTAAGTGGGGAGAGAATTATAAAATTACAGGAAAAAAAACAGATGATTGACGTTACGTTTAAAATTTTGAAGATTACAGTTGACTGGAAACAAGAAGCCAGAAGAGGGTTTCACAAGCGAGAAGTGTCAGAGAAGAAACTGTTAGCGTAGAATTTACGGTTATATCTAGCTATTTCATTTTTAAGATGATGAGACCTTCTTGCCAATCTAGTAGTACCGTGGATGTTAACAAGTTTGTGGGTTTTTATGTATAATTTTAGATGAAGGCGCGTGTTCTATATATAAACAAAAAGTTAGAAGGAACAAAAAAAAAAGACTGGAATTTCTACAACGGCTGTTCATACCGTTTTTGTTGACTGTATTGAAACAAATGATTCTTGAGTATGTCCGTTTTTTGTTTTTTTTTGTTTTTTTTTTCCATAATTTATGAAAAGTAAGGATACAAATGAGTAAAGCTGATCGAGCTCGTTGGGAAAACCGAATCTCTATTTCATGAGTAGGGCTACCAGCAAATGTCCGAAATAAGTTTGTAAAAATTAGAAAAAGAAAGCTTCTGTCCTTTCTGGAAGTGAAGTCATAAAATCTCACATGTGACCAGAAACCCTTTTTGGTTTCTTTTTAACTTGCATCATGGGAAAATTATTTATTTCTTTACTGCTTTTATTTAAATTTCCAAGGGTACGATTAAATCATAAAGTGTAGGTATAATTACCATGAAAATATTTATAGTAAAGATTGCTGAAATTCTTCATTGGAAGATCCACATTGTGCTAGTGTCTCTCTTTTACTTCGGTTTTATAAAGTAAGACACTATGTATACTTCATCTTTTGTTTCTTATTGTTCTATCTAAGTGTAATGGAAGGTCAGTATGGAAGAAAGATTTATTCTGTTTGTATTTCCCCATTATGGGTATTATTATATCCGTGGTATAATAACAGCGTATTCCACGGATGGAACAGACTTGCTAAAAGGAAAAGGAATGACTAACATGCTTTGTTCTCATATAGACGTTTATATCACTAAGATATACACAAAAGTATACATATATACACGTTCATCATACGGAGAATAATATATCACATATATCTGCACAGCAAAGCAGTAAGTTGGTCGACCGCTAGGTCGAGGGTGACCCGAAGGCGCTCACTTTTCTTTCGCTGCTACCCTGCAGTAGGAGTGGACGCGACTCATATCCCTGGATTTATCCATTTACTTTTGATTTTTCTCTTTGTTGCTGAGTACCACAGAGTACCATTTTTAAAGTCTTTGGTAAGATCCAGATAGAGTTCGAACCCGCTACCTCCCGCAACGTAGGCGAGCAGTCTACCATTGCGCCAGAGTGTAAGGTGAAACAAAGAAGAAGGGTCTCACGTATGGAGTAACCCCGGTGTCCATAGAAGTCATGTTTAGGACTCCAGATTCAAACATGCCAGATTCATCCTCGGCGAGAACATATTCAACAAATGGGAAACAGCGAGTCTTGGGTTTCCCTAAATTGAGGACTGCGAGCTGGAGTTTCATTCTATATCTGGGAAAGATATATTCCCAAAGAAAAATGGCACCATGGTCTTGTAAGCTGCTAAGTACGTTGATTTACCTACTGCCTGGACCTTTCGCTTTCGCTGCTGTAAAATGAACTGAATTTGACTGATGCTTTCGTCACTGTATGGAGTGTCGTCACTAAGCTGCTGTCATGTGACCCACGTGACTTATATTCACCAAAGGGAGATAAATGCCTTCAGTACTCCTACACAAGTTTATTTTGCTCAAAATTTAATGTCAGTGTAATTACTAACTTTGGAATTAACTGATAATTTATCTATTTATGTATTAGTCAATTTATTTATGCTTTTATTGTGGTGATGCACGAGAAAACCAAGTGTTATCGCAAAAAGAATTCACTGTACTGTTTGTTAAAAAGACCAATAAAAGAATGCCACTTTGGACACAAATTCTATTCTTTGTTCTTTGTGGGTAAAATAGACAGTTGTATGTTGCAAAAGTATAAGTTTCGATTTCTCGTCGCCAGTTATAACTCGCGACTAACGGCATAATATAATGTCTCGACTAACTCCAACGGTTCTCTAACGAACACTCTGTCAACTATCATAACTCTCTCGGAACTCTCTCGATATTTACTAGAATATTCCACTGACACCGGATGTAACACAAGGTTGATTATTTAATGTGGGCCGTTCGAGCTTGTAAGCTCGGGCAAAGATTTTACGCAGACCATGCATAAAGCTGGTCGAATTCCTGTCTGTTTTTCACCAGACGAGACTCTGCCCTTCGACATAGCCTTGTCTGGGTTCCTCTTCACTCGGAGGCAGAGAGTTTGACAAGTTTGAACTCTCTTGAAACTCTGGATATTTACAAGAAACCACCCCAGTGACACCGAAAGTAACACAAGATCTATTATTTAATATGGGCATATGCGAGCTCGTATGTTCGGGCAAAGATTTCCCGTAGATCCCGCATAAGGCAGGGTCGACACCTGTCTGTTTTCCCCCAGACAAGACTCTACCTTTTGGCATAGCCTTGTCTGGGTTCCTCTCCTCCCGGATGCAGACAGTCCGATAAGGTTGGGATTTCTCGAAACTCTGCCCCTAAACTCCCATTGAATTCTTTATTTAAGGCGTTTGTCTTGTTCATTTCTCCTACAGGTGGTATCTTATTTACTCCACAATACAGTGAAAAGTGAAATTAGCAAGACAAGTTCAATTTTAAGATTAGTCTGTTGTGTTCACTTCACACTTGGGAAAAGCATGAATCCATTTATCTCTCAACGAATGGTTAAATAACAGGATAAACTGAGCTCTCTTGTCCTGGCTGGCAGCCAGTCTAAAAGGAGAAAACTTTGAATTCAAACACGCCTGGGGAGGATCTTTAAAGTCTTTGATACTGCACCATTTATCTATTATCAGATATTGTTTTTCTTAAAAATATTGGTGCATCTACACACGCCTTCACTCGTGGGATTCTTTATTAAAGGCCAAATCATCGTGCAACTTATGTCCAGAATTGAAGATTTATTTCAAATCTTGTTCCACTAGGAAAAAAAGATTTTTAGTTTGGGGTTGTAGTTTGCTGCTATTTTCGGCTTAAGAAAAAATAGAGATTAAGAGCATAACTAATTAATCTCACAAAGTTAATCTTCTTTATCTTAGTATACTTTTTACTAAGGTCTTATTAACATTGATGTACAACTTTTCAGAGCTTCAAATTCAACACTTCCTGTCCCGTTAACAAGATTGCAGAACATGTTATACCGATCAAGCATGATTGAGTAGTGCCTTTAAGCAAAATCCTTCACATCATTTCGTAACCCACAGGTCTTAGTGGCTTTATTGATTGAGTTGAAATGATTTGAAAACGTCTGTCATTATTGTTCTCTTTATTTGTAGCTGTTGAAATTTTATTGGTATGTTCAACTGCAGATTTATTTATGTCTCTGTCACCAAATTTCATTCTTCCCTTCCTTCTGGTTTCCTCTTCTTTTCGTATATTTTCTCTCTTGCATGACGACATCCAACAAAAGCAACGTCTAAAATGAATAGCACATATAACTTAAAGAAAAAATAACATAATGTAGATGTTCCGAAATACTACAAACAAAAGGTTAGGAAGGAAACTGCTATTAATACTGGAAATAGTGATAACAGTAGACTTGAGGAATCTGTTTTCGTGATTTATTTTTTTTTATAGAAAGATTTTATAAATTTCAATCAAAAGTAGCACAATAAATACCAAATGTTTCGATATAAGGAAACTGATAACATTGTCATTAGTGATGAGTAGAAGAGATAATACACTTTGATCTCAAACTGGTGGCTAGGGTGGAAATAAAAGCGTCACTCTAGTAGGAAATAAGGCTGCTTGGTTAATGAATGCCAAATGTTTTCTTATAAGTAAAGAGTTAATCTGCATTAGAGATGAGGTGAACAGATTCTACACTTTGATACACGACTACTGGCCAGGTATGATGAAAAGTGCAACTTGAGCAGCACTGGCTGCTAAGTCAATGAAATCTGAAGATTTCTTTATAAGGAAATGGCTAATATTACCATTACTTTTGCCTAATATTCTTTTCTACATTTCAATAAATCCACACATACACTTTACAGTCACCTCACACTGAAAATACCAATCCTCATTCAATTACCAAAATTAAGCTGGTTCAAGCCTAGTCAGCAGTTAGATGGGAGGCCGCTTGGTAACACCAGGTACTGTAAACAACGTCTTACAATTCAAAATCTGTTTTGGCTTTACATAATTCACAAAGTGTTTACATTATTTACATTGTTTGAACTGTTGTCTTCATCTTTATTGCAACATTCACGACATTTCGGTCGTTGTACGGTTCGGTTTTCTTCTGGTGCTTGAAAATTCGTACAAAACTCTTATCATTAGCTTCAAAAGTTGCAATATGAGCTCTGGTAAAAATGTTACTGAGACATTAGGTTTATAAGTCCCAAGATATCATACACTGATGTTCTCAAGAACACATGGCCCAGTGGATAAAATCATTGGTTAGATCCAGTGACTTGACCCAAAGAGTTGCGAGTTCAATATCTGGCTACAGCAGTGGTGAACAAATAACTCAGAAAGTCAAGTTAAAGGGAGATAACGGTACATGAGAATGATGAACCCCAGTGTTAGGTTCGAAATTCTAAGCACCTTAAGAAGGCTGGAGTATAAAACGGCCGAAAACCTGGCAATAAAGCTAAAGGCATCATTCCGAACAATGTAAATACTGTCTCATCTCAGAAATATAAACGACCACAAAGTGTTGATAAGTCGTAAAAAACAAACAAATCAATCAAATACACACGCATTTTCAGTGTCTTTTTGTGATATTGATTATCTATTTATTTGTAACTTATACTTTTCATATTGTTAGGCCTAAGAAGAGTCTTTCAACTCTCCTGTCTGACGCTCCCCGTGAAGCAGTTGACCTTGTCTCCAGGCTTCTTCATTTTAACCCTGAAAAACGAATCACCGTTGATGAAGCTTTGCAGCATCCTTATGTCGTTCAGTAAGCATCAAGTTTCAAGATTCAAAATTATCTTGTTTGTCATACTAATTAAATATTAAAAAATTAAACAAATGGGAATAAAGAAACGAGTGGTCTGTTAAGCACCGCAGACTTGTCAGTGTTGAAAATCAGCAATCATTCAAAGTGAGAACATTATTTGGAATTTTACTCTGATTATCAGTACAAATAAGAAATATGCAACTATTTAAAACACCAAACTGTGCCAAAATATAATTAAGTATTGTTACAATGAGAAAGAGACAGTTAAAATTTCTAGGGCTCACAATGACGGAAGACAACTTAGAAAAATGAACACCCACATGGCATATTGACGATAGAAGGGGTAGAAGGAGGAATACACTGAGCAACTTACCTGAAGAGTTTGTGTGTTTAGAAAAAAGGGGTTCAGTTTAAATCACTTTCTTTACAAAATCATTGTCTAAAAGCCAAACTCTCATTAAATATTTTCTTGTATAATGACCATAAGGTAAGGACTCCGACCATTAAATCTAAAATACTGCTTCAGTATTTGCATTATTTACACTTGGACTATTGTCTTTGTCTCTGTTGTTGTTGTTGTTATTATTACGTGTCAGCTGTTGCGCCCCCTCACCAATCCTCATCAGGTGATCTGGGTAACCTTCATGAGCCAATGCATTAATCCACTAGGCTATTGCCCCATATTAGTTCATGAGCTGGATGAAATAGCTTTTGTGAGTTCAATTCCTTGACTTGGTAGTGCCAATTTAGTCTCAGTGGAAACAGGACAAGCAGTAATTAAGCAGTTCTAAATAAGAACTAAACTTGATATTCTTAAGAATTGACAGTGGAATAAGAATAATCTATTCCAATGGATTGAATAAAGCGTTCAGTTTGGAATTCCCTGAAGATTGACTGAATTAACGAGTGCCTGATGAAGGCCGGAGGACACAATGGCTGAAACGTCTCGATAATAGTAACAAAGATGTTCAAGTGTAAGTGATGTAACTAATGAGAACTTCTCATTCCAGAAATTCACGCAAACACCTTCTCTACTTTTTAAAAAATAACAAATTATATGCATTTATAAATAATGTTTTGTTCTTAGGGCATGAAAATGAAAATGTAGTGGATTAGTAAATAGGATTGTACTTATTTGTACATATTAAGTAAAAGAGATATAAAGTGGATAGTACAGGAAGAGACTGACAGAAGTTGATTAGAACAACACAAGACAACACAATACAACAATATGGCATTGCCAATAAGATGTTTAAGTTGCTTGGATGAACCGAAATTTGTTGAGACTTTGATCCGGCATTTTGCAGACCAATTAGAGAAGAAAGAATGAGTTCTTCAGATCATGACGATGCGTTAGAAGACGAGCCTATCGATAATAGCGGGAGGGACTTAGGCACGGAGATGAGACCAAGACCTCAATTAAAAAGAACAGGACACAAACCTCAAAGGAGAAAAGAGAAAAAAGTTCTAGAAAGATTTCAAGAACAAATAAAGGCATGAAACTTCTTCAGTTCAGGAAGGTGTAGTGGATTGGTAAATAGTATTGTACTTACTTGCATATGAAAATAAATAAAGTGTATAATAAATTAAAGTGTATAGTAAATTAAGCGACAGGCAGAAATTAACTACTGATCACGTCTCATAGAACACAATTCAACAGAAACTAAACACTAACAGCCAAGTGAGAAAACTAGTTCTCCTTGATAATTGTTAGTCTTTCTGAAAATAAATAAAAAATGTTATAATGTGTTGAATCTTTTTTATTTTCTGGACAGATTTTATAATCCTGATGATGAAATAGTCCTTGGCTGTGATGTTGTACCTTGCTTGAGTGATGAAACCCAACTTACTGTGGATGAATACCGAAAGAAGCTTTATGAGGTAAAGAAATTGTTTAAAAAGCAAATAAATTGCATATGACCTTTTTACAAAATACTTTTCTGTCTTTTTTTAAAAATAATTTTGACCCAAGCAAGACGATAATGCCACTAAGACACAAGGGGTTACTGGAAATGAAAGAGAATAAGAAAACTTCAGTGATGAGAAGGGGAAATAAAAGAACAGGTTTCAAGAAGAGAGAAAATGGCAATTAACGTTGCATTTTCATCTTTGAAGTTTGTATATATCAGGGAAGCAACAAACTGAAACGGAGTTTCACAGGCGGGAAGTGCAAAAATATTGACTCTTAGAACTGAACTTACAAATATGTGTATTTATTTTGTATTATTTATATTCGTACTATGGTCCTCCTCTTTGTTGTTTTTTGTAAAAATATTTTGGCCATTGTGTCCTCTAGCCTTTCTAGGGTTCATACTAATCTGGATAATCTACAAGGAATTCCTAACTGGGCTCTTTATCTCAGTTACGGGGGTTGACTGTTCTCGTTCATGTCTAGGGATATTTTATAGTTTTATTTTATTTAGCACAGATTAAGACTGACAATTTCCTCCTGTCGAATAGATTTTAAGCAACATAAATGAGGTTCTACACAAAGATGCTGAGAATTATATGACGTGAATATTTGAGCAAGAACAAAGTTTTAGGGAAAATGGCAACAAAAAGGACATTTATACTTAAGATTAAAAAGAGTTAGTTGGAATTTCTATAATACATAATGAGAAAAGAAGGTTTAGAAAATTTGACACTCGCAGGA
This sequence comes from Ascarosepion bandense, assembly GCA_037127315.1. Lineage (NCBI taxonomy): Eukaryota > Metazoa > Mollusca > Cephalopoda > Sepiida > Sepiidae > Ascarosepion > Ascarosepion bandense. The sequence continues at coordinate 5,877,892 of JBBBDQ010000385.1, read as the reverse complement.
TAAAGAAAAACTGCATAACAGACTTGTGTAAACGGTTGACAGAACAGGAATGAAGAGAGATAATATAAAGACAAAATTGACTAAGTGCTACAAAAAACAGAAAGTTGTGGAGAGACATGATCGCAAACGTTCTGAAGATGCATGGGGCATACAAAAAGAAGAATGCAGCTATAATATGTGAAATGAACAGAACTGATGCTATAAACATGTTTTAGCATTAGACTGTAGTGAGTATAAAATATCTCCCTTTATCCACTTTTTTCAAATTCTGGTGAGCCTAAGAAAAAGAGGGAGAGAAATTCATGCTTCTATGAAAAATTGTTTTAGACCAATGAAAATCTTGTCCTCACAGAAATTAGCCATTAAGCCAAGAAGATAGAAAAGAAATTCTTTTTTGACCTAAAAGTAGGAGGAAAAGTGAATTATTAAAAGCGGGATGTCTGAAATTATGTGAAATGTTTTGTTTCTGTTGACCGCATCAAGCGTAGAAGTTTTCGTCAGTGTCAAATTACTCGCCAATTACATTAACTGCCTCTTAACCAAGCATGTATCACTTCAAAGCATTTTTTAAACAATCTAAGTATACTAAGTATTTCAAACTCATCTTTTTTGAACATGCAATCATATAACCCTTCTGTGAGCAACAAACTCTTACCTTTGTTTTAAACCTTTTTTTAATATTGCGTCCTCAAATAAGTTTTCGCTAATTTATCATGAAAAGTAATGTTTTATTTACAAAAATTAGTCAGAAATATATCACTGAAAGTATTGTCCATTGCTAGCCACAACCTTTCCCCATCTTTCTGGCAGCATTTGAATTTCACATCGGAAAAATGACGCGTGTTTTTAAGACTAACCACGAACCGAGCTATTTTTTGGTATCTCCAAGAGAATAAAAGTTCTGCTCAGCCAGGCCATATAACATCGATCGGAACAAGTGACAATCGGACGGGTCAATGTCTGGTGAATACGGCGGCTAGGGTAGGACTTCTCATTTAAGCGTTTCTAAATAGGTTTTCACCCGTTTTGCAGCACGTGACCTAGAGTTGTCATGTTGCTTAAACGCATCAATTATAGTAATAAGCGATCTCCCGTGATGGTTTTGGTGGGTTTGAGCATTTCAAAATAAACTACATCCAGCTAATCCCACCAAATGCATAGCTGAATTTTTGAATCATGGATATTTAAGTTTGCCGTCGATGTTGATGCATGGCCGAGCTTACCCCACGATCTTTTACGCTCAGAACTATCGTAGTGTATCCACTTTTTATCGCCGGTTACGATACGATGCAAAAATAACTTTCCTTTTCTGCCGTTGAAACAACGGTTCGACGTCTCGATTCCAATTCGTACAATGTCCTTGCTTTTGAATCATTTCTTATGCTTTTAAACTTTTTCGAAAATGTTGTGAGATCAACTCTTAATGGTTCTGCAAGTTCAGCTTGCGACTGATATGAGTCTTCATGAAGTAATGCCTCCAATTCTTCGTCTTCAAACTTTTTCGGTGCGCTAAAACGTTTTTATCTTCAATATCAAAATCATTATTTTTGAAGCGTCTAAACCAATCTCTGCATGTTGTTTCCGACAGAGTATGGTCACCATAGGACTCAACAAGAATCCTGTGCTTCATGTGTAGATTTCTTTTGAATTTTACTGCTCTACTTTAGTAGTGCAGTAAAATTCCCCGCAAATACACTTTCTTTGGCACAAAATCTGACATGTTTAATGCTATGAAAAGCAAATTTATTTGCACTTCGGTAAAATAACATACACTGAATTTCAAGGTTGCAAGTAGTACTTCCTTAAGGATGCATTATCATCCAAAACTACACACACGCAGTTCTGGGAACGCCATCTGTTGGAAAATAGCGAGGACTTATTCAAGGTCCTAATGTTATTTTATGTCTGATCATTTAATCTGTTGTATGAACATTTTCTCTTCATGACGACTCGTTAAAACTACAAACTTTAAAAATTTCTGGAAGTACTGACACAACTTCAAGCGTGTAAATTCTTAAATAAATTCCATTGTTTTGTCAAAATTACCTATGTGTTTTTCATTATTATCATCCTCCATCTTAGCCTGGTTAAATCAACTGTTCATTTTAACTTAAAACCCCTGTATTCGAGTCTAACATGTTTTGAAATCCTACCTCACCGTGGCTAGAGTTAGCACAATTAATTTTCCTCTATTCCAGATTATCCTTGAAAGATCCCGAAGGCGTCGTGATATGGGTAAAGGTGACGTGCCAAGGTCACATAAGGAACAACTTCCAGATGTCATTCCTCCCAATGAACCATTCCATAAGGAGAACAGGCAACAAAATCAGACTTCTCCTTTCAGTTCAGGAATAACTGCACATTATGAAACCATGGGACACACTGACTCCCTATTTACTTCCCATAAGTCGTCTTTCCTGCAGAAAGGTAAGCTTACATTATTTTCCTAGTTCTGTATACATTTTGAGAAATCTTCATTGTCTGAAATTCTAAGAGCAGTCTTTATAATTAATCCTTAACATTTTCAGATTAATATCTCCATTCTTGTTATTTTTATTGTTCGTTTCTGTTTATTCATTTATACTGATAGCATTGTCTTAAATTTTGTCAGAAATTCCGAGATGAATCATTGTCATGATTCTATGAGTTATTTGAATGAATATCCTCATTCTTGTTGTTTTTATCATTACTTTCCATTTATTATACTAAATCCAACTTGCATAACATTGACTTTATAAAATCTTCCTATTAAAACATTTTTTCATGAAAATAGGTTTTGCAAGTCAACTCTCTGTTATTGCTAATGGCTCCAATCTTGTGGAATGACTGCTAAAAACATGCCCTTTCTCAAATTTATAGACAAATCCTATAAATGCGTGCTCGAATTTCTTCATAAACAATATAAATGAACCACTTCTCGGTCTTATCTACCATATTTTTGTTCTTTCTTGTCTTCATGTTAGAGTGCAACGACTGTATACCTTTTTGTGTGTGAACATCATTTTTACTTGTCAACATTTTCCTTTAGTACTGTTATTTTGCCTAGTTTTGACTTGCATGTATATTGTTTGTTTAGTCTTGTTTGACCCTTTTCTTTTTTTTTTCATGATCAATAATTACAACTGAGCTAGAGGTAGTTTTATTCGAAAGCATAAGATGCTATAAGATCAAAACATTAGTCTAAAAATTCGAGTCATATTCTTAAATAGCCTCGTCAGATCGAGACTTCGTATGGATGTCATTCATGCATGGCGTCAAAACCGTTCAGAAATATCTGAACTGTAAGCTGTATACAATAGTTCCAATATAATCAAAAATTAATTGATCAATAATTTAAAAAGGCTTTGAGTAAATGAAAACCTTTTTGAATTTTCTTTTATTTCTTCTATGCACCGTGCCCTTCAGGACATAGGCGATCATTGCCCTCCACATCTTCCTATTCCTTGTAACTCTTAACACACTTTCTCTTGTTACTCCTTCCGAACCCTGCTCTGCTACCTATTTGCTCAAGCCCATCAAGTATGTCATGCGTTGCTTTTCCTGTCTCTCTTTCGCACTATTTTTCCGGTGAGTATCAGATTCTCCAAGCCCTCGTACTCAGAAACTTAAGTTGTCTTTTCCTTATGTTAAGTACAAGTTTCTTTTCTGTCTCCATCATTTCCAAAACCGCGTCGTTGCTAACATGTTCAGTTCATGGTATCCCCAGCATCCTTCTGTAGAATTACATTTCGGTTGCTTCAAGTTTTTCCTTCAATTTTGATGAGATTGTTCAGCATTCGCTGGATTCGCTATTATTATGTGATGTCTGTCATTCAATATGAAGGACAGACATCACATAGCAATACAGTACTCTTTTCTTTGTTTCTAACAAAGTTTTCCTGTATCTCAATACACTACTTAGCTTTTGGAATGCATCATTGGTCATGCTAATACACCTTTAGATCTCAGTGTCGCACTTTCCATCATCTGTTGGAATATTTTCCAGGAATTTAAATTCTGCAGCTGTTTGATTTCAGTATCCCTGACTTGTAGTAGATACATTAGGTTACTCTTTTTACTGATGACCATACATTCAGTTTTCTTGTAGTATATGTTTAGTTCTCTATTTTTGCTTTCTTTAGCTACTTTCTATAGAAGTTATTGCCGTTTCCTTTCAGTGTTTGCAATCAGCATTGTATCATCTGCATATAAGCAAAACGTGTATGGTATGATAAAAGCAGTGCATAACATTTCAGGTGGGGTACAGTTAAAAATACTTTGAGGTTAGGTAACCGGGTTTGTTTAGAGGATCTCTAATTGAGGTTGTACTTAAGTATCTGGATGTGATTCTTAAATGCCTCATATTAACAAAAAAAAATTTCTTAAGACCCAGCCATGATTCTTCCCAATGAGGCTTTCTGATAAACAGAGATGTACTGTGTATCAGTCCCAGGGGAAACATATTTAGCTGACATGAAAATCTGTTCTACTGAATGGGATAGTTATTGTATCCCATTTGAATACACCAAGACTGAACAGATACATGTTTAACACTTCCAGTTATTTAAGATCAGAAACCATGACAGCCATACATGGAGCAGCATCAACTACTACTACTACAAGTTTTGAATGTAACATCTCCAATGTTTAAAAATATAAAAATATTTAATTCCTATTATTTTCATTGCCATTATTATCATATTTCAATATCTTTTATTGTCACACTACGTACTAAATCTGAGGGAACATCTAAGACAGGTAGTGGTGTGTTGTCATGGGTACATGTCATGATTTCTTTTTCTAACTCCCATAACATTACTAAAGTTACATAGACAAAGTTCTTTTTAGTATTTGGATTGTAATTATCAAGACAATCTTTTTTATTTCTGTTGAGTTGGGGTTTCCAGGAATTCTTTCAATGTGTTATTGTGTTCGTAATTGTATCATTCCAAGCGCACCTACTGTGGCTGGTACTATTCTTGTTTTCAGTTCCTACATTTTTTCTGTTTCAATTTCCAGGTACTTTCATAGTTTTTTTTTTTTTGTTTTTTTTTCAAATTCCTTGGTTCCTGTATTACAACCCACTGGACAAGCCATATCATTTAGTAGGCAATTTTTTTTTTATTTTTGGTTTTTGATAATAATGTCCGGCCAATTTGCTTTAATTTTCCTGTGTCTGAATATGGTATAACCCCATAGAATGGTAACGTCTTCTATTTCTAGTGCTTGGTGATCACCATACTAGTGTTTGTTTACATTTTTTTCAAAGTGTTTATATATAGTTCAGTGAAAATATGGCCCCACTCTATCGTGACAATGTTCATATGCATTTGGGACAAGTACAGAACATCTTGAGAATACATGATTTATGGTGTTTTTACAGAACCTGAATTTTTAATCCACATTATTATGCATGATATTTGCTGAAAGTTCATAGTGAAAACACTCTAGTCTTGCACAGTAAGAATAAAGCCTTCAGTTTCTGCCTTTAATCCCGATTCTCACGACAATCGATGATTATTAACTTTATCAACATCGGCTTTATTAACACGTTCTGGATATTGGCCCTGCAGAGATTTGTCTTGAGTGTGTTGTTTCATCGGAGCTTTATCCTTGTTTTTTTTTTTTGTTTTTGTTTTTTTTCATATTTTTTACTGCAACAGTTGGTTTTTGGGTTCTGTTTTTGGTTCGTTAAATGTGAATTTTATTTGTATTTACTGCCTTTATTTCATTATTGAATATTTATTTATTTATTTATTATTATTATTATTATTATTATAACCTTTGCTTTTGCTTTCTGTTGTACACGTATTTTCTTCCAGGTCTCAACCAGAGACCTGACCTAGGGTCAGAAATGGCCTCATGAGATTTTCAACTGTTTTTTAAGATCACAAAAAAGATCAAAAATTTTGCATAAAGCTTTTCGTAATTTGTGAGTTGTACTTGTGAGTACACATTTTGGTATTTCTTTAAGGAATGGCCTTCCAGAAACCCCTTCAATAAATTTGTTGGAATCTTTTCTAGTCAATACGAAGGCACCCGCTACGACTGGAATTACTGATTTCCTCATGTGCCGCATTTTTAGATTTACACTTGAAGATACTTGTATTTTGATAGTTTTTTTTCGAAAGATTTTGAAAGATACTTTGCAATCTGCAGTGACTGCCATGTCAATAGGAAAGCACATTCAGTTTTTGTGGGTTTTGATGACGATGTCTGGACTATTAGCTTTGATTGTTCTGTCAATGTGCATTGTACACTCCCATAAAATTGTTACGGGTCTATCTCTGTAATCAGATTTGGGTAATGTTAGAAGTTTCCTTCCCGTAAAAGGTGCATATTTCCAGTGCCAATTTTGGTCAACTCTGTTATGCCGATTTTTATCTTCAGTGGGTGCTAACACTGTGCAATAATAATAATAATAATAATAATAATAATAATAATAATAATTATTATTATTATTATTATTATTATTATTATTATTATTATTATTATTATTTCTTTTGATTTCTGTTCCTTCTGGGTTCCGATCATAGACCTGAGGTTAGAAATGGCTTCATGACATCTACCACTGATTATTTCAAACACTAAAAACACCCTAAGATGACGCGCATTTTACATAAATAAAGCTCTTTTATTGTTGTTATTATTATTATTATTATTATTAGTAGTAGTAGTAGTAGTAGTACTATTTCATACATTGACATCGTCAGTGGAGATTCTGAGGCATGATGTTAACAAGATTCCACATAACTCAAGAAATTTGGAAAACACTTGCAGAGTAAATGATGCCAATTTTCTTGAGATCTACAATCTTGGGTTCCCTCGATCTAGAAGTAGTAGGATAATGATAAGGCAATCCTGCCGTCCAATGAGATAGTTACTGGGCAAAGTACCTTCACCATTGGTTCTAGTACCATTTACACCATTATTTTCGATATTTTGATTAGACAATTTATTCATAATATGAAAGTTAGTGAATTTAAGGTTGCACTGCTACCAATGCTCTTATTGAGATATTATGTCTAGGCAGACCACCGGTCAAGGCTAAAGAGCCCCTTCTGCTCATAAGATATGGTTATGTCCCACTGGACATCAGGCAAGAGGGTCAGAGGAAAGTAGCTCATAACCTACATAACAAGCTTGTGTGAATGGTTGGCAGAAAAGGGATTAGAAGAGATAGCAAATAGACAGAACTTTACTTGTAACTGCAAAGAAAAGGAGGTGGTGCAGAGCCACGGATGTCAACCCGGTACTTTTAGATCATGTGGGGAATTTGTTATTATTATTCTTATTATTAATAAGTTATCCTCATCTTTTACCCTTTTTTTTCTCCTGCATCCTGGGTATGACGGTATACTACATCTGGGTCCTGAGTTTGACGATAAACTGCATCTGGCAGCAAGTCCTCTGACAGAAGATTTTGAGGTGTGTTGGACCATCCTTTAAGCTACTGTTCCCAGGTCTACCCTTACTCGGGGTGGTAGAACTTGTTAGGGTCCTAGCTATGGGCAAATATTTAACTCCCAAAATGGACTCAAAGCGCTATGAAAATACAAAAACTAGATTTATATAGTAAACATTAACAGCAATACATTTTTGAAGAAAAAATATTAACATCATAGATTTGACTCTCGATAAAAAAAAGAAACTGTTTTGCAAAAATACGTCAATAAAATCAGATTTACAAAATGTTTTCTTACAACGAATACATTCAATTCATACAAACCTATCCTAAAAATCTTGTCGGCATTAAATAACCCATTGAGGTTGATATACCGTGAAATTAAATAAACTAAACCAAACCAAATTACGTCCTCCTCTTCATCGTCATATTCAATTCTGTTAATAGTTACTTGTTCCATTAACCATGCAATGACGGTGATTCTTACTGAAGGTTTCAATGCTTTAACTTTATTAGTTTAGCAGTAATAATGCTTGAGTGATACAAATCTTACTAATTAACCCATAGACAAGGGGAGAAGAGAAAGATTCATACTTTTTCAATGGTATTTGCACGTAAGTGAATATAACGAAATCTGACAGGAATTGGAACTCAGATCTCCGATTAATAATTCTGTGTCATTATCCATTACACCACCCGCACATCCAAACCTACTGGTAATCCCAAGCCGTCATACACTTAAGTACTGACCAGGCTTGATAATGCTTTAACATGATGTGGTTATAAGCCTTTTTAATATATTGAGATCATTCCTAATCATTCAAAGCATAAATGGCGACAAATTGTTGGCAATATATCAGAGTTCAAAACAAGCCTAACTACATTTTTCTATCAGTTTCCTTCTCTTTTTATCCTCTCTCTAGCCTAACACAATCTCTCCCTTCTTCTCCCTCTCTCTCCAGTTTCTCTCTCTTTCTCTGTCTGTCCGTCTTCCTCTGCAAGTGAGTGCACATTGCATTGTTTCCTGTAATTTCTCTAAACAGGAATACAAAAACCATTTCCTTCAAGGCATTTTGAGAAAATGGCTGATTTAATACCCCTACCCTATATTCACAAAGAAAAAAATTATATGATTTTAAAAAAAAATTCTTTAACGACGGATTAACAATAGAGAATTTGAATTATTTGAAATGGCTGATTTACTCAAATAAAATCCGTTTTTAATACTTTATTTTATCTCTGTAATTTTTATCCCAAGTAATTCTTTTGAAGAGAAAAACTAAAAAAAAAAAAAACATAACACTACCGCTATTACAATCAAAATAAATAATCAGATGTCATTTGATATAATTTGCAAAGTTATTTCCAGGAAAAGTATTTAAGGATGATTTTAGTTGAGAATATTTTTTAGGAAATAAAACTATATTTTTTCTCTCTAATTTACCAGTTATAATTTGAATTTATTTAGCTTTTAGGGTCCCAGCTATGGGTAAATAGTCAAGCCCGAAACCGGGGTCAAAACGCTATAATAGTATAAAAATTAACTTTTATAGAAATATAAGCATAAAAAATAGACTTTTGAAGGAAAAATTATTACAAGCAATATATTTTTGAATACAAGACTAGAAGTTTCTAAAATATAAAAAAAATAAAATTCATCAAAATCTGACAAAATGAACTTTCTCAATGTAACCGAACATTTTAAAAAAAAACCCTTAAAATTCCACCTTTTTGGCATTAAATAACCCACAGAGACGTTGATATGCCGTCAAAGAAAACTCAAACGCAAACGTAAACAACTTTTAATTTATTAAATTTTTGTCATGTTTGCTTGGTTTATATTATTTTTTCCTTATTTTTTTCTTTTTCTTGATACTTCTTATTGTAAATTTTGTCAATTCTTTTTGTTTGACAATTCTGTCCTTTATTTCACATTTAACGATGTCCGCTCACTCTATATTTACAGTTCTATTTGCGCATAAATTTTGCCTTAGTTTCTGACAAACACATATGAAATCATTAGCAATGAATTTGCAGTAAATATATCTTTGTAATAAATGAGTTACCGTAGTCGGAAAAGACTTGAACACCGTGATTTTGATCTTCACAACGTGCCTACATTTGTAACCTTGTGTCAGACAAAGGTTAGCTTAGTAAATAGCTATATCTTTGTAATAATCATTCTATAGAACTGAGAATCAATTTAAACGTTAATGACATAGGTATTCATAGTTGGGATAAGAATGATCTTGAAAATCAACATCTTCAAAGAAATGTTCCAAACAATAGGACATTTCCAAACTAAACATAAACATTTCCAAAATAAAAACTATGATTTGAAACTGGGATGAAATCGATGATGTCAATATACATGGCAAAAAATGTAGGACAAAGTGAAAAAAGTAAATTTTTTCTTCCTTTAGAACATCATCGGACCAAATTTATTTTGCATGTGATACATATATATATATATATATATATATATATATATATATATATATATATAATACCTAACGATCCGTTTAGGTGAAACCTAGGTAGGTCCGTCTGGCTCACTAGGTATTTTTTATTTATTTTATTGAGCGCTTTTTGTTAGTTGATTACTCGTATCGGGATTTTTTTCTTTAGGCTACGTGCTGACTCGGTCCGAACCCTTTTGACTGATGTTCATATACTTAGCTCTTTCCTTTTTTAAACCCGTTTTTTTCCTTCTTCGTGGAAGGCTTTTCGACACGAGTATAGTTATAATCTCATATATATATATATATATATATATATATATAGGATTTATTCAAGGATGTTGTATGCACAATCTGACATGAAATCCCCACAGGGGATAACGCATCACCTCAGCAACGAAAAAAATCCTTTCTGAAACTGGAGAAAAACATCAGTCTATTTTACCTTTTTAACTCATAGATAGATTTGCAAAAAAAAAAAAGTGGGGGTTTAAAAAACAAAGAAAAAGATAAAATAAAATAAAATAAAATAAACAAGAAAAGAAAAATTGGCATCGTCTGGGTTCGCAAAAAAGGAAAGAGAATTGTAATGTAAATAGAACAGACGGCGTGTTGAATTGATATAAGGTTAAGCAAAACGGAAAAAAGGTGGGAGGTAAGAGAGATAAAGGAAGGGAGGGAAAAAAGAAAAGAAAGAAAAAATTTTTATATATTACAGACGCTCGACATATTTAAAAACCTAACTTCCCAAAAACGTTGAAGTATTAGAAAAAGGCCTTTTACTTAAAAAGGTATATTTATTTTTAAAGGGAAAAAAAGATATAGGATTTAAAATAAATTGAAAAAAAAAATAGTTCATTTAATTTAAACTAAATGAAGATACTGCTAGGTATAAATGAACAAATATATATATATATATATATATAGTCATTCGCAGACAGATCTGTTTCGCAGCTCATCAGTACGGTTAGACATCCGATTACTTTTACTCAGGATTGATACCCGACCAAATTGACGTCAGTCAGCGATTCTGTCTCTAAGCTATGGGCGCTCGATAGAACCAGGCAGATTTTTGGTTTGTGATATCATAGTTAGAGTGCTCTAATTCATTATTAAATGAGCGATCCGTGTATATTTATTTATTTATTTAGAAATTATAACATGAATATTTTATAATGCCACAACAAAAGTAGGTATTTTCTTTCGACACTACTTGTGTCTTATCAAAAGTGAAACATGTTAGATTAAAGACACTTTTTTCTAATTGTTCTTTATTCTCTCCATCTTGTCGGATTCTGATCCATATATTCAACTCATATATATATATATATATATGTGTGTGTGTGTGTGTGTGTGTGTGTGTGTGTGTGTGTGTGTGTGTGTGTGTGTATTTTTAAAAAAACTTTAATCCAAAAGGAAAAGCAGGAAGGTAAATCCCAAAGACCTGATCCTAATTAATATTAATATTTTAATATTAAAAAATGATACAGGAGGAGAGCTCAATGTAACTAAAATTACAGAGCTCATTATAAAATAAAATAAATTTCGATGTTCAAAACTGTTGAATGATCATTTCAACATGAAATCTCTAAGAGAGATTTCACATCTCATCGGCAACTACCACATTTCAAAATGAAATAAAAAAGAAAGAAATAACAAATGAAGGTTAAGAATTAAAAACTTTACGTCACAAAAAAAAAATCGGTTAGCAATCAACGTCTATTTTTAGATTTTGGACAATTTTACTTTTAGATAAAGTTGTAAGTGAAAAAATTGGAAAATTAGGCTTTGTCTAGCTTTATAAAGGGAAAGGGGTTAAAGGATGGAATAGGAAGTGGTGTTAAATTGAGAATTGGGTTAAACAAAACAGAAGAAAAAGAAAAAGAAAAGAAGAAAAATTTCCATATTTTAGAGACGCTCGATACGTGTCAAACAAAACTAGCGTTTATAGATGGGTTAAAGTATTAGAAAGAAGATTTTTATAAAAAATATATTTAGAGAAAAAAAGCAGATATATGATTTAATTAAATTTAATTAAGTTAAACTAATTAATGATAAATCTAGATATAAATAAATAAAATAAAACATATATAAAAATAGAAATAAAAAAATAAAATAAAATTTAATTGAAAAAGATTTACAAATTATTTTAAAACATTTTTATAAAAATTTATGTTGTGAAGAAGATATATATACTTGCAGAAGAAATCGGGTGTTAAATTAGTAAAAGTATCCTTATTTGATAAAGGTAGATATTCAAAGGAGACAGGCTGAGGAAGGTAGAGGGGTTAAAATTACTATTTAAAAATTAAATTAATTTATCAAAAACAATTAAATTTATATTTACTCTCTTAAAAACTAAAATTAGAATTTAAAATTTAAATATTCACAAATTTCGCTCTATGGCAGTACTTACTAATGAATTCCTTTCTAAAATTCAGGAGTAGGTGTTGGTTTGGGTAATTTAATATTAGAATTTTTTCTTGCAGACACAGATCGCACCTATTACGAAAATTCCTCGGAATTTGGGCTGAACCTATCAGTCTCCAGCTAATTACAGGGTCCAGCCCTTCTTCCTTCATTTTCCAGAATCTCCGTGAAAATGCTGTCTGGTATTTTTGACCTGAGTTCGGAAACGAATACCTGTGATTGTAATATCTCTGCTTAAAAGGTCCCGCGGACATATCAATATAGGTTCGGTAATTATTCTTGTTGTTGGATGGTTAAATGTGAGCTTCATAAATTACCTGTGTGGATTTACATTTGCCTTCCACCGGGCAGGAATCCACGGAGCTACAATTGAATTTATTTAAAATTCCGAACTCAGAGTCAGTATTACATAAATTCTTTATTGCGTAGTGTATGAAACTTTAAGTCGTGCCTTAGATGTAGGATAATATGTATATTTATTAATATATATATATCTCGTAAAGTGCTCAATATCGACATAGAGATAGATCGTTAATAAAATAAACAAACAGATTTATATAGGACAACAGAAACAACTTTCAAAGAAGAATATCAACAATCACAAAATATCACTTACCACAGAAAGATACAAAAACAATACAACACTCAAAATACATATGGAACCAAAAAGAAAATAACATTACCACCAAAATTAAATGTTTAGAGGTAAAACTAGTAAAATACTAAACAAAAAAAGAAAAGAAATAATGGGAAAACCTAGACATTCAAACAAATATTTACTCTGCTATGCAACTACGAACAAAAACAAATAGACATAACCGAAAACGCAAATCTAAAATTACCACATATAAATATATATACAAAAACACTCAATTACGACAAAAACAGAAGATAATATAACAACTACCGAACCAAAATATCACACATAAAGGCCAGAAACATAAATATATAAAAGAACACAAAACCTTTACTATGAGAGGTCAGCCAAAATGATAGAAAGAAAACCAATTCATTTTAAAGCAATTAAGCGGACACCCATTCACGCTTGATAAAAAAATTTAAAACAGAAAAATCAATCAAAAAGAAATCAATCACCTTCACAATAAAAAGCAATAAAAAAAGACACTTGAAAATAATACATTAAAAAGAAATCCACACAACAAAAGCAAGCAAAAGTAATTAATCACCTGCAGAACGACTGACATACTAAACATTACACGAATCTCCGTATAAACAAGAAACAAACCGGGACACAACAAGAGAATGAAAATAAGCCCTAATGAGTGAGATTATCATAACATTGCCTTCCCGAAACTTCGAAGTCACTATGACTCTGCTCAGCTAAGTGACAAACTTCTCCACATTAATGTTATATATATATATATATATATATATATATATATATATATATATGATTGTTGGTGTATATACTCACACAGCAGCAATCATTCATATATATATATATATATATAAACCAACAATTATCTCTCCCTTTCTCTCTCTCTATACAGATATAAACACACAGCACACACACACACACATATGCCAAGCACATATGCATGTGTGTGTGTGTGTGTGTGTGTGTGTGTGTGTGTGTGTAAAGAGCACCAAACAGGTGTAAACACAAAACTAGCCACATTCATCTGAACTGTGCAAAAAGTTGAGACTCTTTTACAAACATTTCTTTTTCAAAATTAGATTCCCCTTTCACCTGGCCCTAACCCAAGCTCATTTCAAAACATTTCATTTTTCCATCTCTGCTCTTATCATCATCCCTCCACCTTCAACTCCACCCACTCTGTTATGTCCGCCCATTCTGGGTGAGAAATCTCCCAATTACTCTTTGCCTGTTCTGGCACCAGCTGTGTCCATCCATAGTGGTCATCGACCCGTCCTCCACCCCAACAATGCCTTCTTTTCCCTCCTCATCCTTCTCCTTATTTAACATGCCAGTTATTTTGTCTTCAGCTACTAATCGCTCAGATTAATGGCTTTCTAACAATGCAGGTGGTGGAGAGAAGTTTGTGGGTTGAAGTTGAGGAAGCGGCGAGGATGGGGAGGGACAGAGAGCGCATGCCACCCTGAGACGCCTGCTTTCCATTGTCTTTAGAACTGATCAATAGTTTTTCATTACTTCTGCATGTGTGAAGCTTTCCCTACGCATTAGATATGTGTGAGTATTTGCCTGCATATGGAGAAGAAAGAGCGAAGGAAGAGGAAGAGGAAGAAAAGGCAAGCAGATACAAGGAGGGGTTAAAAGACATACTTTTCATTGGTCTTCAAACACACTTGTGTATATTTTTTTGTGTATATTTTTTTGGTTTACGATAATGTCCAGTCTGTACAAGGCCCAAAAGCCACTCAAGGTAAGAGGCATAGTTTATAAGGATATGTGGGGAAGATAGCAGTTAACTATAAACTTGAACAGACTAAGAGTTTAGTGGTCAGGTAAGCGTCCTCATGGGAGTCAGTTCCGCAGGGTAACAATTTGTGGTAAGATGTTGTTTGAGTAGAATATTCATCTCACCAATGGAATATGAAGAGAATGGGCGTAGCATGGCGGCTATTAGCCTTGAAGATTATATCTGGTGAAGCTAAAGAATGTTGTTCGTTAAAACACTTTCCATTAAAATAGAGATAGAGTAGTAAAAGGCTTGCAACATATCAACTATGGGAAAGTCTTTGAAAACTAATTCATCAACTTCAAGGCCGTGTACATGCTTTTGAAGTCGATTGATGGTAATTGTTCTGATGAAATTTCCTCTATGATATATAGACTTTATGACTTTCCTCTATGGTATATATGACTTTATGAATAAATACTAGATTGGCAATAGGATTTTTCAGTTGAATTGGCTAGGTGTAATAGTAAGTTCTATGCCAACAGTTTCTTTTCTTGCATTTTTCACGTGTGGAACTCTCTTCCAGCTTCTTGCTTTTCAGTCAACTTTGATTTTCAAAAATTTATATCGAATGTCAATCATTGTTCTGTCTTCTTAATTCTTGTTCTCTTATTGTTCTATTTCCTTAATAGTGTATATTTTACTATATTTTCCAGTACTCAGTAACGCTTTGCATCTTAGTGGATTTAATGTCTTATTTTTCTGCTAAGAAATTCTGTTTAGAATTAATGATGTATAAGTTAGTCTCCACTCATAAATATGGAAAACCTGAAAAATGGTTTGAACCAAGGAAAAAAATAAAACAAAAGCACATTCAGTCATCTTCTAATTCACATATCTATCTATCTATCTATCTATCTATCTATCTATCTATATATATATATATATATATATATATATATATATATAAAGTGATTCTTGCTAGAACATGACCGACCACAACTATAAGTTTCATGCACGTATGCGCAATCTTCAGGTGATTTTGGCCCTACACAGTGAACTGACCTTGCTAGCAGCAGATTTAGCAATTGATTCAACGTAGTTATTACACACACACACACACACACACACACACACACACACACATACACACACGCGCACACACACACACACACACACACGCGCACACACACACACACACACATCTATATATATTGTTAAAAAACAGACAATGAATGTCTATTATGTTTAATCACGAGCCGTTCTATATATGAAAAGGTGAAAATAAAGACAAAAATTGTCCAACATTTGGATATTTTTATTATGCTGGTTCTAAGCTTTCGGCTCACATGAGCCATCTTCAGAGAGGTTACAGGGACGTTAACATATTGACATCCACCATCAAAGATGATATTATCTTGTGTTGACATAAAACATCTCTATGTAGATGGCCTTCAGATATGGAGGCCTTCTACATTAAATCAAAGCAACTCACACTTAATAAAATCACATTTCAATCTGGTCACAACACATTGTATTACATTTAGACATATTGTTCTGTAAACATTTTGTTCTTGCACGCGGTGTGACGTCATAGAACCACATTACAAATTTACGACCTGCGTCTGCTATTCGGTGACTATTATCGTTGCATAGCACCTGAAATTAAAGCCAAAAAACTATGTTTAGAAGGCTCACGATTAAACATAATAAACATTCATATATATATATATATATATATATGATTAATACAAGCTAAATAAAATTTGTCACTTAGCTGATAGATGTCATATTCAGCGGCTCAGGTCTGGAGTTTAATAGAGAAACCTTTTGCAATTGCTCAGTTCATTTGTTTCAGCTAGTGTCTGCCGATTTTCTTATTTTTCGTAATTTTTATGCTAAGTATGATGCAATTAATTTAACGTCCTAATTGAGATGCTACTATTATTGAGGTTAGGTTGATTTTTTTTTCTCATATAATTTTCAGATTATTGCAAATTGTTTAATGGGAATTTTTCATTATCTTTTATTGAAGGGTCAAGGAAGGCATAATTATAAGTAAATTGCCTACTGAAATGTTTTTTTTAATTCATTACATTTTCACATTTATATAAAATTTGTCTCATAATATGTGTGTTAGTACCCCGTTAAAATGGCTTATTACATATATTAAAATATTAACAATTAAAGTGAATGTTTAACTTTATAACAATTCAATCTTTGTTATTATCAATGATAAGAATTAATTATAAATTACATTTGCAACACCCAACATCAAATATCTCTTGGCAAGAATTTTTTACGCTATTGTTCACCGAACACAAGGTAGAGGATTACTGTATGGGGTTGTTTTATGAATATAAGATATGTAGATTATGAGTCCTCAAAATATTCTCGCTGTATAGGTTGAACAAATCCGGTCACGCCAGGATCTGTTATTGGAGGCCACAACCTGAACAACATAAGATATGCGGACGATACAGTGCTGATTGCGGACACGGAAAGGAAACTACAAGACCTCATACAGAAAGTAGCAGTGGAGAGTGACAAGAAGGAACTACAAATAAACTTTAAGAAAACTGAGTGCACGGTCATCAGCAAAAGATACAACCCAAAATGCCAAATACAGGTGAAGGATAACAGAATCAAACAAGTACAAGAATTTAAGTACCTAGGAAGTGTTCTAACAGGAGATGGAAAGTGCGACACGGAGATCCGAAGGCGAATTGGCATGGCAAAGGACGCGTTCCAGAAGATGAGCAAAATACTAACACACAGGAAAATCTCAATAGAAACGAAGAAAAGAGTGCTAGACTGCTACGTGATGTCAGTTCTTCAATACGGCTGTGAATGCTGGACAATATCATCGAAAATGAGGACAAAACTGGAAGCGGCCGAAATGTGGTTCTACAGAAGGATGCTACGGATATGGTGGACTGAGCATACAAGCAACGACGAGGTGTTAGAAAGAATGGCAACAAAAAGGAAATTGATGCTGAGCATCAGGAAGAGACAACTGAAGTTCCTGGGACATGCAATGAGAAAGGAGAGCCTGGAGAACCTGATAGTGACTGGACAGATAGAAGGAAGGAGAGACAGAGGAAGGCAGCGGATAACATATTTGCAGGGACTGATCAGGTGGATGACGGAACGGGGGTTGCCAGGAGCAACAGGAGCAAACATACTAAGAGCCACAAGGGATAGGGAGACGTGGAGAGCCATGATCGCCTACGTCCTGAAGGGACAGGGTACATAGAAGAAGAAGAAGATTATAAGTATATGTAGTATAGATAACAACTGACTCTTGACTTGAAGAGGTTAAGATTATAGTAATCGAGGAAGTATTCTTTTATGAGTCTGTTCGACAGAGCAACAGCTCGTCGGAAGAAACTATCTGAAATGAAACTTCCTTTTTATCAATAGAATACAAAGAAAATGATGGCGATTTGACTCTATGTACATAGAATGGCAAGTCTGATCTGTAAAGGTCTTAAATGGTGGGAGTAAAGACTTTAGCTTGTCTGAACATTTTCTCTGGGAATAGCAATAGATTGGACAATACGCTTGTGACATTGTTTTTTGGAGAGGTGTAAAATAATTCATTGTCTACAGGATCCTGTAGATGACTTTGAACCCCGTCAAGGATAGAATGTGAACATTGGAGAGTAATACGCCATTTATGGTCAAATATGACGCTTCTAAAGATAGAAACTTTGCCTGTGTAATGTTCTAGTAATAATTATTTTGTACTCATTAAAACTGAGATGAGTGAGTACGAATACAATTCTTCTGGAATTACTAGCCTAGTTCTCGTTTAGGACAGGAATACTTCTCAGATAATGGTGTCAAGAGATTTGGAAAGATGTTCAACCTCATCCTGTATTTTTTTCATGCTGATCATTGTCTTCCCAGTGGTGACAAAATGGTAGACAACATAAATCACCATTCTCTTTCTCCTTTATTAGCTAATTTAGCAAAACTCACAAAAAATAGCTTCGATATACATTGTCGACCTTGTATATGAGATGTAGAATTTAAATAACAACACCAGGCTGATTCAATTTACATCATTTAAAGTGGAAATAATATCCTTATCGTTGTTGCTATTAGCATGATTCATCCCTTGACGACTTCTGGACGTCTTCATTTATTGTTTTATATATATATATATATATATATATATATATATATATATATATATATATATATATAATATAAAATAAATAAGATTTATCACTTAGCTAATAGATATCATATTCAGCGCCTCAACTTTGGAGTTTAATAGACAAACCTTTTGCAATTACTCAGTTCATTTATATAATGAGGTATGTAAATCCCTGGAATCTTCAGGATATTTCGAAATGAACCCTTTATTTAATTTATGGGAGTAAACTATTCTCATTATGCAGGTCATGATCCAAGGGTATAATGTTAGAGGGCAAGTCTGTACTGCTATTAAACCAATTGCTGGGCAAATAAGAGATGGATTCATACCTTTTCCAAAGATATTTTGTGTGTAAGTGAATGCAACGAACTTAATTGGACTTCGAACTCGGTTCTCTGATTTCTCATTTTTAGCTAATATCCATTGCAGCACAATATACATTCTTTTTGTATATCCGGTTTACATATTTCTTTCACTGGAATTACTATTTCTTTTTTCCCCAGCTTCCACACACAATTCTGAAACCCCAGCACCACATCCAAATCGGTTGAGACCCATGTCAAGATATAAGCCTTTAGAGAATATTAGCACTTCTTCAGCCGTAAAAGCAAGCAGCCAGGTAAGTGCTTTATATCTTAAACTTTCTGCAAGTTACTTTATATATCATTAGTAACTTCATAAAAATATTATGCTTGATAAGCTGTCTGTGTTCATATGTGTTTCATTGAAATGCCTCTTGTGGTTTTAAGCATATACTGTGTATGGTCTACTTATTACTTTACTAATTGCCACCAAGTAGCTGAATGTGCATAGTTACCTTTCAAATTTGAGTATAATCAATGTGAAAGTGAAGAAACTATGTAACCCAGAAAGCATTCTGTGCTTTTCCCAACCAATATTAAGTCTTTGTTGTGGATTCCGGGTGAAGAATCAGACAAAATAATGAACAACAAAACAGATATTTGAGCAACAAAATGAACAACAAAACAGATATTTTGAGATAGAAAAGTTTTTTTAAACGTAAAGATACAAGCTGGAACGTAGGTTAGTAATCTAGGAATTAGTAAGGAATATATACATATATACAAGTCTTTGAAGTGAAGCCGTGTTGGAATTAGTACGTCCACGTAATACTATTCTGACTGAGTGAAGCTCAGTGCTTCTATGACTACTGACGCGGTATTCGCTGTGTAACTTCTGTATCTCTCGGTAACTTACGGACCTTTACGTTACTCGTACTGTACCTCCTAACGGATCTGACGTATCTCACTACGGCAGGAGTATATGTATACTCAAGTCGAGTCAATTATCATAGAAAAATGGGAGATCCCACAACAATCTTGAATTATAAGTTTTATTAGATGTAGCATTGTTTACTATTACTAATTTTTTATTAGCATTTTATCAAATTTCCAGAGAAATAGCACTGCTATGTCTTGTTTCTGAAAATGACAAAAGATTAATCAAACGTGGTAGAATTGACAATAAAAAAGCATGGACAATTCCGGCAAATTATTATTCCATTGTACGCTTATGGCCACATCAGGTTGAAACATTGGTTCTCGTCTAATCACTGAATTTAAGCAATATTGAAGCGGGTCAATACCTAGATGGGTGACCAGGTGTTGCAACCTCCTACAAACATACGTTGGCTAAGCACAAGATGGTAATAGCCCATTCCTCTCCATGAACAAAGAGAAAGATGATTTGGGGAAGGCCTATGTACAACAAATGACTTTCACATTAAAGATAAAAAATGATGAAAAACGAAAGAAACTACATAAAATTTAGGAGAGTTTTTCTTTCATTTCATATTTAATCATACATGATTAAATATGAAATTACTGCCAAAATGCACACACACACACACACACACACACACACACACACACACACACATATATATATATATATATATATATATATATTTAAACGTATATTATTAAATATAAGTCAATGAATGTCTATCATGTTTAATCATGAGCCATCGTATTTTAGTTTTTATTTCTGGTGAAAATAAAGACAATCATTGTAATCCTTTATGAATTTGATGCTATGTTGAGTTTCTGCACTTTACCATGATAGAAGGTCTCTTACACAATACTTGATATGATTTTGTACAAGTGCAAATAGTTCATGAAATAATGTGTGAAACTTGTTTTGCTATCTCTATCTCTGGATGTGCGTTGTGGTGCAGTGGATATCGGCTCGGTACGAAAAATTAGAGAGCCGAGATTGAATTCCATTTGATTCGTTGTATTCACTTACGCGCAGATACCGTGTTGGAATTAGTACGTCCACGTAATACTATTTTGGCTGAGTGGAGCTCAGAGCTACTATGACTACTGGCACGGTATTCTCTGTGTAACTACGGTATCTCTCGGTAACTTATGGACATTTACTTTACTCATACTGGACCTCCTAACGGATCTGACGTATTAAACCAATTGTTGGGCGAATAAGAGATGGATTCATACCTTTACCAAAGGTATTTTGTGTCTAAGTGAATGCAACGAACTCAACTGAACTTCGAACTCGGTTCTCTGATTTCTCATTTTTAGCTAATATCCATTGCAGCACAATATGCATTCCTTTTGTATATCAAGTTTACATCCGTCCAATTATGGGTTAAATAGAAGAACAGATTAGGTTCTATAGCTTTGGTTGACAACCGACGCAGAAAAAATGGTTACCAGTAGGAAAACAATTCTGCCCAGTCAGTCATGTCTCTTTCGAGAAATGATCGCCCAAGTGTGTATTAAGTATGGCCCTTAACTGAAACATGACCTCTGAAAATATGAGCTATCTGAAAAATATGGTTTATGATTATAATTATTTTTAAGAAGAATGGACTGCCAGCTCCATGGCCAAACCTTCAAATAGTGAGGAGGTAAGGCATTATTTTCAATATCTTCAAAAGTGAATTTTACTTTTTCAGTATGTAGACCTGAGCTTTTATTACTCAAATGTTATTTTAGTGGATACACATATGAAAGTAGACACACCGTTTATTTATTAAATAGTTTATTTTTATTTTCTTTTGTCTACTGTTCTGAACATTCAAAATATCTTATTAAAGAAAATAAGCGCTCATCGAATATTCAGGCTGGTAGACGAAAATAAGTAAATATACTGCTTAATAAATAGATGAAACATTTACTCAAATATGAGTATCCACTAAAAATAATGAGAAAAGGGACAAAAACCTGTTGAATTAATAAATAAAAATCCACAATTCTTTAAAAAGCTTATACCTGAGTACAAGTCTTGAAATATATATTTTTAAGGAGATTCATTGTTTAATACTGAAAATTGAAATTTTCCTCTTAGCTCCACATTGCTTGTAAATCATATTTCTTCCTCTGCACTGAATTTAGAGTAAAAACGATCATACTACAAGATTTATTGTCTGTTTATATAAGTGCAATTATTTATTTTTGGTTCTCTTAAGTAATGTTTTTTTTTATTTTGGATTAACATCCTCATTTTTTTTTGTTTTTATTGAGAAGTAGAGCTCAAGGATGTTTATTAAATTGACCTTGCACCAAACGTAACCGATCTCCTCACAAGTTAGGATTATCATCAAAAGGTTGGAAAGAATAAAAGTGTTTCGTTTGTATGTTTAAATATGAATTTATTAATACAACAGAATAACATCAATATTTAGTAGTGAAATTCTTAACTGTATAAATGTTCAAAAATAAAGTGTAGTACGGAGTTAAATGAATCCAGAGTTCGTCGTTGTAGTGAAATGTGTAAATGCAGACAAAGATTAACAGGGTAGTAATAAAGTTGGTGTTCCTTTCTTTCTTTTAGTGGACGGCGAGAAATTGAAAAAGGAGGAAAAACTCTGAAAGAAATTTGTACTTATCGACGTTAAGTTTTAGCAGTCAGTTGAAATGTCTTACTGTTTTCTTCTTCTTCTTCTTCTTTGTTGATTTGTGAATGGTGACGACAAAGAAGAAGAGATAAAGGAAAATAGCACACAAGAAGAAAAAGGAGAGGGAATGCATGTCGTCGACACATTTGGCTTCCCTTTTTACTTCAGTACTGAGTCAATCCTTTTTCCTGTTGGTCAAATTTAGATTTCTCACTGTATTGCGAAATTTGTAAGCAGTCAAGAGAAGAAAGTTACTTTTAATTCCGTATTCACCACAATTGCAATTTTTTAGTTGGTATGTTCCATGGCTTTCCTCAAGTAACTATTACATCCAATAACCTATAACCTATAAGGCCTACAGACACTTCAGGTTGGAGAGCCGAGTTCCAGTTGAGTTCTTTATATATATTTGTTCACAAATAACCTTAGAAAAGGTATGAACCCACCTTTTCTCCTCCCAGCTATGGATTAATTAGTAATGCTTGTACCTATAGGTCACTATTATCCTTCCCCAATAAAAACTGCATAAAAATATTTAGATTTCCACATTAAATAACGCATAGAGGTGAATATGCTGCTAAACAAATAAAATTAACCATTAGCTGATAAGAATACGAGATTTTTTCGACAGTGATTATATTCCTGTTTATAATTTTTGTCATAGTTTTGGATTTTTCCATGGATAATTGCATTCCCAGTTGCATGTTTCTTCTAACCTGTCAAATAGGTAGCTAAATGATTGATACAATAGACTGCTAATTGACCAATTCTTATCTGTCTTCCTTATATTTCTTTCTGCTAGGTATAAGAATAAATGCTCATCTGAGGTGTGGATTGATTGATTTTTTTAAATTTTTTTTTTCAATTTACCAGTTTTTTGTAGATTATTTAAAGCCAAAACATATTTTGGATTGTGAGTATATATATATATATATATATATATATATATATATTTGTTGGTAGGTGAACATTGCATTAACGATTTTTTGGTGGAAACAATTATTTTTCCATATACAAGTCCTACTATTTAACCTATTTAAGACATGAAGTCATATCTTTCCTGATTGTATTTGCGTCTAAGTGAATATAATGAACTTGACTGGAATTGCGACTTTATATAGAGTGGGCCAGATAAGATCAAGTTATAAAAAAAAACAAAGATACTTAATTTAAAAAAAACTGTTTTCCAACAGAAAAACAGGTAAAGGTTATTCTGGATTCCATGCCGAGCCATCAGTCACTTCTGTTTAGCTTCATGATTGAGTGCCGAGCTTGGTCAACAAACATTTCAGTTAGATCACACATTTCTCTCAGGTCTTATTGGACATCAACAGCCTTCTCATCATCTCCTATAACCTGTATCCAGTATATTCATTTATCTAATATCTGATAGTCAGCTCTACTAATTATACAGCAATATGTTAATCTTTTTTAGCACTAGTAGCACCAATACGACCTTATTATACATATACGCAGATTTAATTCTTTCGTTTCCGTATCTGATCTAGCCTTGAATGACGAAATGCATAATCGAATCTATTTTCTATCAGATTTATTTACATGAAACGTTTGTACTTGTCAACTTTAAAACTTTCTCAGGATTTCTGTATTTTAATTTAGCAACATATTGTTAATACGGAAAACGCATGGATAGACCAAAAAATAAATCTGTTACTTTCAAACCATTCTGAAAGATTGTATAACGATTTGACTTGGATTCATTTCAGTAAATATTAAATGAATTTCTTACTTTCAAGCCAATATGATAATGAGATGATTTATCATCAAAATAAAAAAAAGCTGGGAAAAATACATTAAAAACTTTCGACTTGAACTAAAAATTGTAAGAATAAATATTAGCAACTTTTTAAAATGTCATTCTATTTTTTCTTCTTTTAGTCCTAAGAAGGGTCAGATTATGTGGAAAAGTACTAAGATTCATTAGACGTGCAAATACACATACACACTTATCATTCTTTCGTTTTTGGATTTGATGAAGTCTTGAATGACGAAACCCATAATTGAGTCTATTTTCAATCAAATCTATTACCTGGGAACAAGGTAGCGGTAGTGCTGTTACTAAAGCATTCTGGGAGGAAAACAGAGAAAAGAGGATGAAGAATGGAAGTGTCCCATTTTTATAGATGCTTAATGGCTCTTTAATGACTTCATGTCAAAATTGGCAAAGCTAAGTTGGAATCACTTACAATGCACACTGATTAATCATTTACCTTTCTATTGTATTTTCTATTATTTTTATCCTTGAAAATCATTTTTTCTTCAGATTTTTCAATTTTCCAGTTTTTAATCATTTCTTTCCTTGTTTTGTCGTTTTTGTTTTCTCGAATGACAGCTGTCTGACACTGACACCTTAAAGAATCGCAACATTTCTGCGCCAGTTGGTGGTCGAGGTAGAGCCCGAAGTATTAATGGAATGTTCCAGACAGGCAACCCCATAATTACTCGAGACAGCAAAACTGGACTGACCATCACATCATCTCCTCTGGTCAGTGTCTGCTTTTCTTATTAATCTTGTAGCTCTGTTGACTTCAACAGAGAATTAAATATTGTGTTTATTTGGAAGGCTAAGTCAAGGCTTCTCAAGAAGGTCAGTGTGAAACCCTAGAGATTGACAGGACACTTCTAATGAGAAAAAGTACAAGTCACTAGATTGGTGGGGAAGAAATGTCGGTGTTGAAAGGAAGTATTGTATAATATAAGAAAGTTTTACATTCAACCTTGTATGATTATAGAGCCTATAACTGCACATTAGTAATCTTTTCAATGTCTATGTAAAGCCCCACCATAGCCACTGGCCCTAGTGGAGGTTTTGTGTTTAAAGTTGTCCTAATTCTTGACTGAGTGCCAACTAAAGAGTCTATTCTTCCCTATTTAACCCATAGTTGAGGGTAGAAAAGATTCATTCATATATTTCCCAAGAGTATTTGTGCAAAAGTAAATATAATGCACTCGATCAGAATTCGAACTCTGCACACTGATTTCATTTTCAAAGTTGATAATATTACATTATCCCCACATCTTAGAAATAAGGTGTACAACTGAGAGTGTGCATTGTTTATTTTTTGTACTTACAAAGCAGAGGAATAAACTAAATTATTTATCATCAGAAATAACCAGGATGGTTTAAAACTATTCAGCTTTTTAGCCAATAATTAATAATCGATCCAACCAAGGACTCAATTTCACTGAGTGATCTAAACTTCCAAATAAATTTTATCTTAAATCAAAGTTTTTTCTAAAATTCTCAACGTTGTATCCAAAGTTTCAAAGAGACATTTTAGGAAGTCGAAAACTTTTAGTGATGTTTGAAGTTTTTCAAATGAAAACAAGAATAATTTAATCCAGAAATTAAGAATGACAGCATATATGTATGCATATATATGCAGAGTCATTGAAAAGTAACTCCCCGTTTTAAAATACTAATAATTTTTTATTGGTTATAATTTTTACACGAAATGGATGTTAGAGGAAAGCATTTAACATGAGGTCTTATTTAAAATCCGAAAAGGGCACAAGATTTTGCTAACAGCTTCAAGAGACGGTCAGGAATCGTGTCAACTGATTACGCCAGGAATTCTTGTGGTATGAAAGACATAACTTCTTGTATTCGCCATTCAAGTTTTTTCAGTTTTGGTTTTATTACCTTATAAAAATATGATAATAAGAATACAGAAAGAGGTGAATGAACCTGTGTATAATGAGTTATTCTTTTTCACATGTACGTGTATGCAATGTCCTATTAAAGATATTGAGGGACTTATATTTGGGAAGAGTTCTTTTTTATTTTGGTAGAATCAGATATGACTGTATGTAGTCAAGTAATCCAAGCATTCATTTTATGCTGTATTGTCTTTGCTGTGTGGAATGGAACATTAGGCTTGCTAGTTGACAAAGGACTCTCAAAAGGGAAAATAGATGCATTCTACCTGTAAGGTGTCATGTGTCTGTGGCGAAAAGAGGAAAAGAAGATGAAACTTTTTTCTTTTATACTAGCTTTTGGCATCGTTATTAGCTGTAGTTCCCTGGCAGAAAAGTGAGGTAGTTCCACAGATTGTCTTCTTAAAGTTTAGTTTTATATATTCGTTTTACTTTCAGTAATTGTGATAACTTTATTTTCGGCACGTTTCCTTCTTGCAGTGGCGCTTTCATTTATTCAGTGAGGGATTAGTAACACTATGGCTGACTGGGTGGTATCTATACGTTGTCTTTTCTTGTGTGAAGCAGGCGGCTTTTCTCTTCTGCTAAAAGGTTCTACGAATTACTGTCATGCTCATTGTCATGTTCTTTTTTTACTTAAAACCTAATAGATACATTTAGTCACACCTTTAATTTTAAGTTAATAACATACGATAAAAGCACATAACTAAATTTTTCATACGTAAATTAATTGTTTAAACTAACGTCAAATTAACGTCGGCCAATCAAGGGTATGTTGTTTCGGGTTTTTATTTGCACATTCTTCTTGCGAGGTTGCAAGAAATTCTGCCTTTCCTCCTTGTATATCTTCTAGATATTCTTGTGCATGCTAATCCCAAATTGAGCTGGGTACACCTCCTGTTTATGTTAGTGCACTCACCAATATCATTTGAGGTGCGATTCTGCACTTGGTGGCTATGGGGTTACCTCGTAGGTCAAATCAGAGATCAATTCCCATTCAGTTTGCTATATTCACTCACGTGTTCGTAAAAACTTATGAATCCACTTCTTCTCTTCCGATTAATTAGTAAGAGTAGCATCATTAAATCATTATTATCCCTCCAAAAATTTTCACAATCTAAAAATATTTTATTCATGCCGTACGTATAAAAGATTTAGTTAGTGCCTCTGCAACAGGTGTTTACTCGTGCAACCAGATTGGCAACTGGGTCCCACCCATTCACAGTTAGATTAACCAAATGCAGACGACAATTCTACTCCTTCAGCTTCTTCTCTCGCACTTCCCGCCTGTGGAACTCACTTCCATATTCTTGCTTTCCTGACGGCTACAACCTCCAGGAATTTAAATGCAATGTCAATACTCATCTATTAACCACTTGACTCTAGTTTTTTCTCTACCCTGTATATCCTTCCCTTTCTCTCCACCTTTGCAACTGTCATCACACCTGTATTCCCATCCTTCTCTTGCTCCTTTCTAACTGGTTCGTCTTCCTCTTCACTCTCTTCTACTTAATCATTTTACTCTTATGTAGCTTCCTGCACATCAGTGGCATTGCCGCCTTGCTCAGGTTGACACGATTAAAAAAAAAGTACTCTTAACGTAAAATTAATGGTGTGACTGAATGTATATTAGCTCTCTGATTTGATTATTTAAAATCTGCAAAGGGTTGATAAGCCGTAGGAAACGAATCAATCAATGCTAGGTGAAATTTTAATCCATCGAGATCTTTTTATATTTTGAGATGACCCTGAGTACTCTTACGATAAATCCAGTACATATTGGGGTCAACACAGATTAATTCTGCTTAGATCAAATGTTTTTGAGGGACATAAAATTTATTTAAGCCCTCTGATATTTCCGGGCATGAATCACACACGAAAAAATAGAATTGTCTAAGGAACTGCACCATGGATATGTTTCTGTAAACTGAGAGGTTTAAAACCAATTCCACTTTAAATTATTGCTGTGGCCTGTTAGGGTCAGAAAGAAAGACACGGAAACAAGAAGGTAAGTTGAACCAGTGTATTAGAATAACAGAAACATCTATACAAATAAGAATGTTTAGTAGTCAACAAATAGAAGTGTACGTCTGAACTGTATAGTTACGCTGCGTCTCGACTGCTTCACGACTGACTCACGACTGCTTCCCCGGAAGTCTCGCAGGATAGTATTTATGAAGGAGGAAGAGTCCATTCCACTGTAGAATAGGGCACCATAACAGTTATTATGCGAAGAGGTTGAAGCATCGGATATGCTATATTTTACAATTTTCTTCAAATTATTGAACCGCACTCTCCTCATATACTCAATGCAATCATTAATTGAATGCATTGAAAACGTTGCCAAGATTATATGAGGTATATCATCGCAGATAGACAATGTGAAAATATCCACTGTTAGAAATATAATGTAACTGCCTCTTTTACTCGAACAGTTTCTTTTCTCGCACTTTTCGCCTTTGGAACTCCCTTCCATTGTTTCCCTGATAGCTACTATCTCCTAAAATGTAAATATAACGTCACTTACCATCTTGTTTTTTTAATCATTTCACCCCAAGCAAGGCGGTACCGCCACTGATGTGCAGGGGGCTGCATAAGAGAGTTAAAGTTTTAGACAGGAGGAGAGTGAAGACAAAGACGAACCAGCTACAGGGGGTGAAAGAGAAAAGGGCAAGAGAAGAATGTGAACACAGGAGTGAAGGCAGTTGCGAAGGTAGAAAGAAAGGAAAAGAACAAGATACACGGGGTGGTGTAGAAAAGGCTGGAGTTAAATGGGTAAGAGATGGGAATTGACTTTGCATTTAAATTCTTGGAGGTTGTAGCCGTCAGAAAAGCAAGTATATGGAAGGGATTTCTACAGGCGGGAAGTGTGAGAAAAGAAGCTGATGGAGTAGAATTGTCACCTGCATTTGGTAGATCTAACTGTAAAAGGGTGTGACCTTGTAGCCAGTCTGGTTGCCCAAGTAAATTCTTGTGGAGGGGCCACCAGTGACCTAAGTTCGTCAGAGAAAATGTTTATAGAAGAGACAGAGAGAAGCCACATCCCTCCGATGAGAAAGTAGCTGGAATCGAGCTGCCAGGTTCTTTGGAGCCTGTCCAAAGCACTGAGACGAACAGCAGGGGCGCCTGACCAGATATGACAACACTATTCTGTGCACGGTCGAATGGTTGATTTGTATATATGCAAGATAGATTCAGACGGAAAAAACTTCCTGGCCCGGTACAGTGACCCAACCTTCCTAGCAGTGGATTTATCTATTGATTCAATGTAATGATTCTACTTGAGGTCGGAAGAAAGGTTAAGGCTGAGAAGGCGCACTGTATTGCTTACAGGGAAACTTGTTTGGTCTATGCCTATGGGTGGCAGGATAGATTGCCTGTGATGGTTGATAGATAGGAGTTTCGTTTTAGAGACATTGAAATTTACGAGCCACTTCTTACCCCAATCCACCACTGAGTTCTCTTCTTTCTCTCTTCTTGAATCTCATCCGTCTTTAGTCCTTTCTTCGACTTTTCACTCACTGTAACCCACTGCGCACTAGTGGTGATCCCACCTTGCTTGAGGCAAAATGTTTTTTAAAGATAAATAAAATAGTGAACTTGCTTTCAGTCTTTCATATCATCCTTGATCTCGTGTGGAGCTGGCTAAATTGTGTTTTGAGGGTATAGTGCTTACTAAAAGAAGTAGCGAAAAACCAAGACAGGTATGAAGAGTTAATATAATTCCGTGTTCACCAAACAATGAGTGGCAAACGCTAAATAAGCTTGCTTTAGATCGTAATAAAAGGTGAGAAATAAGGACTCTTACGATAAATCCAGTACATATTGGGGTCAACACAGATTAATTCTGCTTAGATCAAATGTTTTTGAGGGACATAAAATTTATTTAAGCCCTCTGATATTTCCGGGCATGAATCACACACGAAAAAATAGAATTGTCTAAGGAACTGCACCATGGATATGTTTCTGTAAACTGAGAGGTTTGAAACCAATTCCACTTTAAATTATTGCTGTGGCCTGTTAGGGCCAGAAAGAAAGACACGGAAACAAGAAGGTAAGTTGAACCAGTGTTCTGCTGCTAATTCTGATTTAATAAATTGTGAAATTTCCAGGAACCATACCCTGAAAACACAATTTAGTGAGCTCGCCCTGATGTTTAGTTCGTTTCAACGATTTGTTATGCATTGTATGAAGGAGTGAAAGGAAATTGGTTATATTTCTAAGAGTCACTATTTTCATTTTGCCTATCAGCTTGTGATCTGTGATGATACATACACAAATGTTACACTTCCTTAAGACACGGAATATTCCATTTTCTATTAAGGAGGTAAAAAGAATTTTGATTTTCTACTCCGTTTGTACTGTCTGAAAACCATATTTTCTTTCTTATCTAAATCTATCTAAAATTATTTATAAATGGAACTATGTCTCTGTGTGTGTGTCTGTGTGTGTGTCCGTTACCTATAGACTCCGAAACGGCTGAACCGATTTTCTTGAAAATTTACACAGTTGTACTATAAGCGTCTGCGAGTGTTCTTAGCTAGGTTTTGTGTCGAGGTACCCCCGATAAATATTGAAAATCGATAATCGAAAAAAATCGGGTTAAAGAAGGACTGGTCCGATTTTAATCAAATTTGATACCCTCATAAAAAATGACATAAGAAATGATATTCAGAAGTTTTAAGATTGCAGTTCTTACAATACTGCAGAAAATTTGATATCGATACGAGGAAATCAAAATTTGACTTACATCCATTCATTTTTCTTTCAGTCTACGGTTTCGCTTTAACTGGAAACAACTATTTCTTTTTAGTCTTTCGTGCCAACGCCCAAAGAGTCTGAGTTCCAGGACCATGGATTAGATTTAAAGCTTTCATTACACCCGAGCAACGCCGGGCTATACTGCTAGTTAATTGTATAAGTCTCTTTCTTTATTGGTCTTGACCTGGTATTTTGAATTCGGTAACTGTCCCATCACGGTGACATGGCATCTCTTTTTTTTCTGTAAATATTTTCATGGCAATTGTTCTAATGTACCTCAACGGCATTAACTTAAACATAGTACTAGGCTGGGAACTTGGTCTCTTTATTTTACACATTGAAATAGCTTGATATAACCGTAAGATCTATTCTAATATTTTCTTTTCTCACACTTCTTGGTAGAAATCTCTTTTGCTATCAATCCACACATGACATTTTGGATTCAGTTACGTTCCAATCATGGTGAAATGACCTAACTCTGTTTTTTCTGTAAATATTTTCTTAGTAATCCTTCTGTTATATTGCGGGAACGATATAAATAACATGATAAAATCCAAGTGGAAAGATTTACACAATACGTAAAGAGTAAACAAATGACAGAGTTTATTGTACGGAAAAGTACAATTAACAGAGAGTTCAATAGAATGGTAAGTCAAGACGGAACGGGGGCGTAAGTTGAATCGTCCCTTACTTCTTAATCTCTTCGGCGAGTCAACTGTCACTGAAGGATGTTCCATTATAACATCTTCTAATGAGTTTTCCTCCGTTGTTACATTAACCGCATGAATTTAAATATCGTACTAAACTGGCAACTAGGTTTCTTGGATTTACTGTTGAAATAGCTTAATACAGTCAGAAGTTTCAACGATTTTTTAAGGATGGTATGAAAGAGTGGAAGCCAATTAGTTATATTTCTAAGACTCATTATTTTCACTTTGTCGATCAGCTTGGGATCTGTGATAATAAATACGCAAATGTTACACTTTCTTAAGACACGGGATATTCCATTTTCTATTAAGGATGTAAAAAAGAGTTTTGACCTTCTGTCCCATTTGTACTGTGGGAAAACTATAGTTTCGTGTATCACATTTGATCAAGACAACTGTTTCATTTTACAAATTTCTTGTTATTGACTTCAATTAAGCGTCAACTTAAATAGACAAATTCCCTTGTTTTTCTTTTTTTTTTTTGTTTTTCACTTTTGTTTATTCATATGCTACATCTCAAACAGAGATCTAGCACTTCAGCCGGTTATTAACTAATTTTTCTATACCGACATTTAAACGTTCGGACATCTTTCCGTGTCATCAAATATGAGAATTTTTTTAAACAGTCGGAAAATTTCCTCTAGCCGGTCCCACCTTTATAATTCTCAAGACAGCGAGAAGAGTATACTTTACTTTTCTCTTGTGTGAAATTGGTGGACTTTGTCTCTTGATGAAAGGTTATAGATTAGATGGGGAGGGAACAGTCAAAAATTCATATTTTAAAATAACTGAAAAAATAGTACTTTTAAAAGTTGTTAATTCATATTGATTTAAAATAACATAAAATTGTTGTTTTAAATTCAGTCGAAAATATCTCCACATTTTTGTGAATTGAGGAAATCAATTTTTTTTTCAAAATGCCAAGAAATCAGAATTAAAGTGAGAGGCTTCGTGGCGTGAGGTTTTGAAGTTCTGCATAGATTGTGATTTGAAGAACTCAACTCAGTTAAAGTTTCACAGTTTATGATTTGAAAAACTCAATTTTTCGCCTGAATTTCAGCCCAAATCAGACTTTCGACTCGAATC